>CAUYRT010009105.1:0-16349 GCA_963574885.1 Lepilemur ruficaudatus | reverse complement strand
GATGGGGTCTCGCTCTTGTTCAGGCTGGTCTCGAACTCCTAGGCTCAAACGATCCTCCCGCCCCAGCCTCGCAGAGTGCTAGGATTACAGGCGTGAGCCGTGGCGCCTGGCCGACTCACACTTTTTAGTGTATAGTTCCGTGGGTTTTGACAAATGCATACAGTCATGTAAGCACCCCCGCTGAGATGTAGAATAATTCCATCTTTTCAGAAAATTTCTCTGCGCCCCTTCATGGTCACCCCTCCCCTCACATCCAGCTCCTGCAGCCACGGATCTGTTGTCCCGGGGGTCACTGACTGGTGTCGCCTGGGACACTGGGTCCCTTGGCACGTGCACGCTGGCTGCACTGACAGCCACCCGTGTCTTGCCCGCCGTCCTGGTTCACTCTCCTTAGCAGCAGCGTTCCATTGTAAGATACGCATTCATGTAACTTTAGTATCTGCAAAACCTCACTGTCTGCCATAGCATGTTTTATGTATTCTACTATCTGGATACTTAGGATGTTTTATTTTCGCTGTTATAAACAGTCTTCGTGGGCACTCATTGTCCTGGGTCGTTGCTTTAAGGAAGATTCCTGGGTCGAATGTTACGAATAATTTCAATGGCCTTAATGCATTTTCCATCATTAAGGTTCTTCCTTGTACGTGTAATGCACTTCGTAACAGGTGTGCCTTAAACTCCACTGGGTGTTAATAACCCTCTCCCCTGTCTTTTTCCATGTTGCCACCGTAGGCGCGGAGTCGCGGCGCAGTCATGGAGGCCGGCCCGGAGGCGGCGCTGCTCCTGGCCAGGATGCTGGAGGAGCTGGACGGCGGGCCCCGCGCCGTCTCGTACCAGGACCTGTGCAAGTCGCTGTGCGCGCGGCTGGACCTGGCGCAGCTCGCCCGGCTGCGGAGCGCGCTCTTCCACACAGCCTGCCTGGACCCCGGCTTCCCGGCCGCGCTGTTCAAGGACAGGACGCAGTGCGGCGCTGGCGGCCAGCAGTCCCAGAAGCTCATGGTGGCGGCGGACATCGTGACCATGTTCAACCTGCTCCAGGTGAGCGGCGCCGCCGCAGGGGAGAAGCCGCCCGCGGGCCGCGCCCAGGCGCGCGCGCCGGACGCCACTGAGGCCTGCGGCACCGCGGCATGCGACGGCGCGTGCGAGCCCCTGGGCCGCGAGCCGGGCGCCAGGCCCTTCGGCAGGGGCTGCCCCGCGCGGCAGCCGCCGCCCCGGTGCCGGCAGGCGGACGGCAGGGACCGGCCGCAGTTCGCCCCGGCCCGCGAGCCCGGCTTCCTGCTGGGCGTCGGCGAGGGCGCCACGAGCCGCGCGGCGTCGCTGGACCGGCTGCAGCCCCCGGACCCCTACCCCGCGGCCGGGGCCCCGCCCTGCGAGATGCAGAGGACCTACTTCCCCATGAGTGCGGGGTGCGAGGCCGGCTCGGACCAGGACTCCCTGCCCGCCCCGGGCCTCGGCGACGGCTTCGTTGCCGGCGGGGAGCCATTCGCCGTCCCGTCCTGTGTCCAGAAGAGGACGGTCTTCAAAGAGGACTTCCACAACCTGATGGCCGTGTGCCCCGCCGGCCAGGCCGAGGCCGAGCGCGGGGAGCCCCCGGGCCGCAAGGAGCGGCGCAAGTCCCCTTTCTTCAACCACAGCTTCGAGATGCCCTACCGCAGCCAGTACCTGAGCCCCGGCTACGCCCCGGCCCCCGACAAAAGGCGGGCGAAGCACGAGAGCCTGGACGACCTGCAGGCGTCCACGTACTTCGGACCCACCCCCGTGCCGGGCGCCCAGGAAGCGCGGCGCTGCGCCGGGAGGCCCGGCAAGCAGACCCCCTGGCCCGCCAAGAGCTGGAGCCTGAACACGGAGGAGGTGCCCGACTTCGAGCGGTCCTTTCTCAACAGGAACCCCTCGGAGGAGAAGGTGCGCTACCCCAGCCCCGGCGGCCAGAGCCCCAGCTTCCCGGCCGCCGACAGGCGCCCCTCTTACCGCGCGCCCCAGGACCCGCAGCCGCCGCTTCTGCCCGTCGGCTACGCGGCGAAGCCAAACGGGCTCAAAGGGAAAGACCTGTCGTCCCCGGTCGACCTGGAGAAGCGCGAGCCCGTCAAAAAGTTCAAAGACAAGAGCACCGGCTGCAGCGGTGCGCAGCTCGGCTCAGACACCAGCAGTGTGGGGACCCAGACGGAGCCGCACGCGCTCGAGCCCAGGACGTGCAGAGACCTGTGCGCGCCCGCGCAGGCCAAGTACAGCGACAGGCTCGCCCTGAAGCACTCGGACGACGACTCGGAGGTCGTCAGCGACGACATCAGCGACATCTTCCGATTTCTTGACGACATGAGCATCAGCGGCTCCACGGGCGTGGTGCAGTCCTCCTGCTACAACAGCACGGGGTCCCTGTCCCAGCTGCACAAGTCGGACTGTGACAGTTCCCCAGAGCGCAGCTTAAGCAAGATCACCGGCGGGGTCCCCGGCGGCAAAGGCGAGAAGGGCAGCCAGCACGCGCAGGAGGAGCTGAAGACCAGCGTGTGCCGCCTGGTGCTCAGGATCGGCGAGATCGAGAGGAAGCTGGAGTCGCTGTCGGGCGTGCGCGAGGAGATCTCGCAGGTGCTGGGCAGGCTGAGCCAGCTGGACCAGCAGATGCAGCAGCCCGACAAGGGGCGCGCGCAGGCCGACCCGAGCTCCTCCACCAGCGAGGGGGCCGCGTCCGACGACAGTGCCTCGCCCCGGCCGCGCCGCGCGCACGGCCCCCGCGGGCCCCGGCTGGATGGCAGCGACTGGGGCTGCTCGGACGCCAGCGGCAGCAACAGCGCCAGCCTGCGCGTCAAGGCCCTGAAGAAGAGCCTTTTCGCCAGGCCGTCCTCCCGGTCCCTGACGGAGGAGAACAGCGCCACCGAGTCCAAAATCGCCAGCACCTCCAACTCGCCCCGGGACTGGCGCACCGTGCCCTACGCTGGCCGCGCGGGCCTCGACGAGGAGGTCAAGGGCGCGGGCCCGGCAGACGACAAGGACTGGCCGCGAAAACCCAAAGAGGTAATTCGTGTTTAGGGTCGCATAGCTGGGAGTGTTTCGGAGCCTTGAATGTTGCGTTAAGCAGGAAAGAAGCTCGGGCTGTGTGCCAGGTGCCCTTGCAGGCGTGGCGGGCTCTCCACGCTGGGGGTCGGGGCACGGGCGGGCTGCGCTCCGCAGAGCCGCCATCAGCGGGGAGCACATGCCGGGTGCAGGAGCACAGGGACGTACTGGACGGGTGGTGGGAGAGCAGACTGCCACAGAAGGGGCATGTGTCCGAGCAGGCGGCTCAGCAGGGACGTCTCCCTGTCCCCTCTGACAGGCAGGCGCAGGCCGGGCAGACAGGGAAGGGACTGGAAGGGTGGCGTCCGCATGCCCCTTTGGTGCACTGTGCTGGATGCGTGGCATTCCTCAGCGAAAGTGTGAGTTTTTTTCATTAGAAGATAAACCGACGATTAGTGAGCAAAGAAGACAAAGGAGGAAATTATTCGTGGTTCTACCAACAAAGGCAGCAACTCTTGCCGTGGCGTCTTCCCCTCGGTTTCAGGTTTCCGCTACCCCGCTGTGTGTGTGCTGTGTGCCCTCTGCCCACGAGCACCAGTGGCTTGCGCGGTTGTAGCAGATGTCACCTTGTCGGTTCTAGAAGCAGCGCACACAGGCTCAAATTCTGTCTTTCTCGTGTCCCTTGTAGCAGGGAGGACTCGTTTCCCTGGGGCCGTGGCTGCGCCTGTCCATCCCACACGGGTTGCAGTGAGCGCTTCCTGGCCAAGGCGGGTGGTGTCGGTCTGTTGCTCGTCTGTGTCCCCTTCCCTGGGTCTGCAGGTTGCCGGACGGGCCACGGGGCCTCCTGGGGTCCCCGAGGTCGGGGCTGTCAGAGGCAGGGGTGACGACGGCGGTGTGGGCACCAGAAACCGCAAAGCTGGAGGTGGAGGCCAAATTCCTCACATGGTGCTAGGAAGGAAACGCTTGGACAACCGGATTCTACAAAAGTTTTAGGGTCCAACGTGGGAGGGAAGAGAAAAGAAGCCATGTTTTTTCTGACCCCCAAAGAAAGCTCCGGCACCTGGGCTTGCAGCCCTGTGTCCTTCTGTGGCCACTTACAGCATGCGGTGTTGGCGTGGAGCCAGTCTGGCGCACGCCGCCACGCCGACAAAATGCTCGAAATGGTCCCTGGCCTCTGGCTCCGTGTCTGTTGGCTCTCAGCCGCTGGGGTCTGGCCAGGTGTCCACAGCCCTGGGTCTTGGGTGTCGCTTAGGGGACCCAGATGGGCGGGTGCTTCTGCAGAAGTATCAGGTCACACTGAGCTGACCGTGCCTACAACCTGCAAAGTGCCAGAGCCTCACAGAAGCAGCAGGAATAGGCTCAAGCTCAAGTCACGTCCACTTGAAATGCCTGGCGAAAGTGGCTTCTATGTGCGACAAGCCCTCCTTGTTTTGTCCCCTCCTGTGACCCCATTTCTCCCTCCTGGCCTGTGGCTCCCCCACCTCTGGGCTGAGATTCCTGTGGTGGTGACTGGGCCAGGCCCACCTTCTGGACTTCGGTCCCACAGCTCGACTGCCGAAGGCTGGTTCCCCTGAAAGTCTTGCCTACATGTCAAAATCCACCGACCCCAAACCAGACTTCTCTGCTCCTTCTTACGATGTCTAAGCTTGGGCAGAGGGGCTGCCATTCCAGGAATTCCCCTCTGACCTTGACGTCCCTCTTTGGCTCCCTCCTGTCCAGGGTAGCTCCTAGACCCTGTGGGTTTATCCCCCAGGTCCAGGCTCTCAGGACAGACCACCTGGGATGTTTGGGCCACTGACCACCTTCCGCCTCACCTCGTGGGCCATTCATTGCCGCATGCACGTTCCTGAAACTGCTCTCCGTGGGTGGGTTTGCAGAGCCTCCTATTTTCAACTCTCCCTGGGCCCCCTGTGCACAGCAAGAAGTTCCAACCTTCTCAGCCAGGCCTTCAGGGCCCCGTGAAGTTCACGTACCTCTCCCCACGTGGAAGGCTCTGTACACCCCGACAGGGTCCTGCTCTGCCTTGAGGAGTCCACCTGTCTTCCCTCAAGACCTTAATAGCCATGGTGACACATTCCGTCACTCACGCAGTCCGTACTAATTGAGCGTCTATTATGGCCGGACCCTGTTCCACTGTCAGACTTTCTTCCTGATTCTTCCACCAAGATCTCTCTGCACAGACCTGAGTCCTGCGTTCTCCTCGGGGCCTCTGAATCCATACGTCTCTGGGTCTTTCCTGGGGATTATTGCTGATCTGCCTGTAGTCTCTTTGTTCGAAGGTAGTGGACACAAACTTTTATTAAAATATACATTACATATAAACACTGTCTGCCCAGTTGGAACCCAGACTCCTCAGTGTCAGAACAGGCGTGGGCAGTGATGAACTTCCCGTCTTAGAGTGAGAACAGATGCAAACCCCGGCTCTGCCACTCACTAGTCGTCGACAGTGGGTCAAGCCTTTCAAGCCCTCTGACCTGAGTTTTCACGTCCACACCGGGGATAATGACAGCTGCGACCTCAGAGTGCTCACGAGAAGGTGAGATGAGCTGCGTGTCCCGCACTGAGCAGCGGTGGACGCCACTATAATGATGGCATTGCAGTGACGCCGGCAGCGGCTGCCACCCTGTCCCCACCCAGGCTGGGCTCGGGCCCTGCGTGTCATGAGCACCGCAAATAGAGTCAGCGGATCCTCTTGGAAGGTGCTTGGCTTTGACCAGTTAGAAAACAAGAGGGAATCTCGCTTCCCCGCGTGGGTCTGGCGGCGCTTACCTGCGTTCTCCGCGTCAGCGCGGGCAGTCGGGGGGTTGGAACAGCTGGGTGGTATGCCGACAGGCGGGGTCTGCTGATAGGTGGGCAGGTGCGTCCCGGCCCCACGCACACGCACGATGCTCACACTCGCACACGTGCACGCGTGTGCGTGTCCCGTGCTCACACGTCCACTCTCCTCTCCTGACACCTAGGGTCGCCCTCCCTCCCTTACGTGCACGCACCTGGGCTCACGTCCTTCTCTCTCCCCTGTTGTCACACACACACAGCTTTTTTGCTCTGTCTCACGTGTATGACTTCACATCACTGATCTCTGTCCCTTTGGTGAGCACTGACGGGCGTTTTCCACTTGGCGGGACCGTTTTGCCGGAGCAGAGCGTGAAAAGGCGAGCGGGCCACCCCTGCCCTCGGGGACTCACAGTTCCCTGGAGGAGCCGGGCGGGCGGCCGTGCAGTGTCACCAGTGTGGCCGACGGCTCTGCACAGAGGCCCAAGAGGCCACAGACACGGGCACTGACCCAGCTCTCGTGGGGCCAGGCAGTTCGTGGAGGAAGTGCCATCGGTGTGGGGATGTGAGCGCCTGACGTTAGAAGGTCTCCAAAGACCCCCATTAGAACAGGCTCACTGGGGACAGAGTCCCCTGGGACGCATCTCACTTGGGACTGAGGACACAGTGATCGCCACGTGTGCTAGGTGATAACCGTCTATGTCCTACGCGGTCGCCCCGACTGCCCCCTTACCTCGAAGGCCACGCGGGTGTCTTGGAGAGGGGCCTGCCTGCTGCCTGGGGGAGTCCCAGCGCCTGCTCTCCGGCTTGGCGTCTTTCTCTCTAGAGAAGCAGGTGGCGCCAGGGGTTGCAGCCAGCTCCCCGGGGGAAGAATCCCTGTCTCCTGCGCACAGGTGCCAGGTGTGAAACAGCCGAAGAAAGAGGGGTGTCGGGATCGGTAGTGGAGCAAAGACTCCCCGAAGCCAGGCGGTGGGTTTAACTCCCGGGTCCAGCCCTCCCGGCTGGGCGCTCTGAGCAGTTCGCTGAGTCTTTCTGGCTCCACTTTCCCGCCTGAGCAATGGGAGCTCATCACCGCAGTGACGGCGTAAGGATGAGGTTAAATGACCTCTTCCCGGGGCAGAAATGTTAGCTCGTGTTAGTACCGTCATGACCACAAGCTTTTCTGAGAGAACGTCCCCCGTGGGGTGTATTGCTTCCATACTCTCTATCTGTGAATAGCTGCGTTTTGCTACCCGCACGTCTGCGGGGCCCAGTGACAAAAAGCTGCTGGCCGCCCCGGCGCACTGTGACGTGGACGGCGGCGGTGCCACTTGCCCGGCCTTCTCTGTGCCCTTCTGCAGGCCGCCCGGCAGTACGACGTGCCCCCCCAGCACCGGCTGCCCACGCAGCCCCAGGACGGCTTCCTGGTGGAGCAGGTGTTCAGCCCGCACCCCTACCCCGCCTCCCTCAAGGCGCACGTGAAGAGCAACCCCCTGTACACGGACATGCGGCTGACGGGGCTGGCCGAGGTCGCGCGGGGCCAGCCTTCCTGGACCATCGAGGAGTACGCACGGAATGCGGGCGACAAGGGCAAGCTGGGCGCCCTGGACCTGCAGGTGAGCCGCTCGCCGTCCCGGGCGGGGGGAGCCCAGCCGCGCTGGGCAGACGCAGGGACGGGTCGCCGATGGTGGCGTGGACCGGCCTCTCTCTCCCTCCCTCACCCTGGGTCCCCACCGCGGAATTCTGAACTGTAACCCGCCAGAGCAGAAGAGACTTTCAACCAGGGGGCTGTGGTTTTGCCTGTTTGCAGACGTTTGGCACGGGGAACGCTTTGCTTACTTACTTCCTTGTTCATTGACCGGCCATCTGACTTGCTAACGATGCATTTAAGATCCGTGCCAAGTGCAGATTCTGTTATTTGCTCACGAGACCTGAGCCGAACTGCTTAATGAAACAGTGTGTGCTCCAGGCCAGACGGTGAGTGCTCGAGGCCAGACGGTGAATGCTCCAGACCAGGTAGTGAGTGCTCCAGGCCAGACGGTGAGTGCTCCAGACCAGGTAGTGAGTGCTGCTGGCCAGATGGTATGTGTTCCAGGCCAAACGGTGAGTGCTCCAGGCCAGACGGTAAGTGCTCCAGGCCCTTGTGAATCTGCCGTTGAATCCGTCCCATCCGTCCCGTCTGCCGTTGCAGCTCGAAAGCAGCTGTGGACGGTTCACATGAGAAGGGGCGTGGCCGTGTTCCGAGAAATCTTTGCTGGACGCTGAGATTTGTACTCCTCATAACTGCCATACATCACAAAATATCCTTCTTTTGACTTTTTTCAACTATTTAAAAATGGGAACACCATTCTTAGTGCCAGGGCTGTGCAAAGACAGGTGGCAGGTGGGTCCGGGAGACTCTTGGCGCTGGGAGAGCGGCTCGGCTGATGGGCACGTGGCTGCCCTCGGGGTGCTGGCCTCGGGCGGCAGGTGGCACAGCACAGGGGTGACGCGGGGGTGTTACGGAGGGGACCCCTGGTGGTGGTGTGAGCAGGGCGGAGGGGCCCACGGGAGCCGGAGAAGCCCTGGTGGCTGCCTTGGATCTAAATAGCAGCGCCGGTGACGGTGGCGGCCACACCGCGGCCCAGAGGGAGGGAGCGGCAGAAATGAAGCCTGAGCCTCGCTCCTCCTGACCCCTCTGGCTGAGTCCACGTGGAGCCGGAAGGCGGTGGGGGGGGGGCTGTGGTGTGTTCGTGGGGGTCACTGTGCTGGGGGCCAAGCGGGAAAGACCGGAGAGCGGATCTGGAAGGATAGGCGGAGAATCGCTGGCACGCGTCAGAGTCATCGCTGTTCCACCAATAACGCGGTAGATGAAGCTTTTTTTTTAGGTTCTGAAGGATTTTTGAGTCTGTGCTTGTATGTACGTGTATGATTTTCAACGTGTCCTTGTTTATGAGCGTTAAACAGCTTAAGAAAATCTTCGAAAGGGGTGTTTTGTTTGTGTCTAGAGATGCAGGTGGCCTCACTTGGAATGGCAGTGTGTCGTTGCTTTTACGTGATATGTTATTAAATATTTGCCATAAAATGAGGACGCTGCCTTTCCTGGTGGAGATAGAGTCTAACCATCAGCGTGGAGTGGGATTCACGGGCAGTACCGGCTAAATATGAGGTTTATCCTGCGAACGGTTCACGCGTCTCAGGGAGACCAGGAGCCAAACGTCCGTGGGGACCTTTCCTGGGGAAACCCCTGAGTCCAGACTCATCCCCACAGCGGCCTGGGTGGGACCGTCGGCCACAGGTCTGCAGCGGCCTGAGCTGCTCAGACAGACGTTTGAGGTTGAAATATTTGATGTTTTGCTTGAACTGCTGATCTAGGAGGGGTCTTTGATTCTCCGTAAAGTGTTTCTGAGAAGAGAGAACTGACTCAGAGTGATCCGATGGCCTCGCTCCAAGCACGTTGGTTCTTGGAGTCTGTGGTAGAGAGTATTTCTAGCGCTTTCCTTGTTTCCCTGCAGCGTGGCCGGCCTGCTGGGGCTGCAGCCCTGGGAGTCCAGAGTCTCGCATGTCCCGGCCCCACAGGTAGAAGGCCCTGGTGTCCCTGTGTCAGAACCAACGTGGCTTTTTGGTGTGGCGGGGGCTGGGGGCCGTGTCCGGCAACACCGTCCTCTGCAGTGCCCGGTGGCAGACGAGTCTGGGCGTCTCGGGAGCGGCGACCGTCAGGGTGTCTCTGACTTGGTCTCAAGTACTCACTGCGACTCTAACGTCTTCTCTTCACTTTCAGACACAAGAATCTTTAAACCCAAACAACTTAGAATACTGGATGGAAGACATCTACACGCCAGGCTACGACTCGCTGCTCAAGCGCAAAGAAGCTGAGTTCAGACGCGCCAAGGTCTGCAAGATGGCCGCCCTGATCGCGGCGGCCGCGTGCACCGTCATCCTCGTCATCGTGGTGCCCATCTGCACGATGAAGTCCTGAGCCTGTGACGCGACGCCCCGCGCAGCCACGCTACGGCCACCGACGTCTTCCTCTGCGTCTGCGATTCCGCGGCAGGGCGGCAGCAGGCTGTGGGCATGGAGATGAAATCAGGGCGGGTCTCTGCGGACGCGGATGGTGGCCTTCGGGATGTACCCTTGCTAGTGAGAAACCTGCCGCCTGTGTTAGCTGCGACGTACGTACACGCAGACGCATTTTTAGAAGTGCAATATCTTTTCCTACCAAAGGAATGTAACGGACTATCGGTAAATGCAAATCCAATATTCTAAGCAAAAAAAAAAAAAAATAGGCAGATTAATTGGATTCTTTCCATTTTGATGACGTTTCATGGCGGGGAATAAGGTATACAGAAGGCATTTAATACCCGCCTCTTTGGGAGGAGCTGAGGGAGACAGCAAGGCGAGGATAGCAGAGGTGGGTTCTCTTTTCCTTGGTGTTCGCAGACCATTGCCGGTGAAGTGACAGGCGTGTGTTCGTGGAGGGTGTCATCGCCTCTCTGCCGACCTTTACCAAGGGCTACTGACGTTTCACTCTGGCCCTTTCACCACTAACGTGATGGAACGCCTGCGTCATTGGGGGTCTTTGTGGAAATGTCCCGGACCTCACCCTTTGTGCGCTGGGTGGGGAGGAGCCGGCCACCGGAGCAGGCGTGGGGTGCGCTGTCACTGCAGCGGGCCATGGTGTCCGGCCAGGAGACCTTCCTGTCCCCAGCCCCGAGTGTGGGGACGCTGCCTGCTAACGCCGTGAGGTCACGGCCCCCGCGGAGGACCTCCCGTCCCTGCCTGGCGAGTGGCTTGCTTCTGTGACTTTCTGTCTCTGGTGGTACCAGATGCTCAGCTCCTCGTACGTGAGCTGAAGAGTTTGGAGCTTGTCCTTGTGCCTTGGACAGTGGAGACGATGGCTAAACCTTGACACTTTGTCCGTAAACCGTGGTTGTCACGCCCCGTGAACACGGGCCATTTTCAGTGGCTTTGGAGAGATTTGGCAAGTTTGTTCAGCAGCAGGATAAACACGCTGAGGTCTTCTCAGCCACCCCAACGCCGACTCCAGAGTTTTGGATACTTGTTAGCAGTGCAAAAAATATTATCTATTTAGCCGTGTATCTATATGTCCATCTAGGTACCTAATGTTCGTTTATCACGGTCTCTGTTGAACAACCTGAGAGCAGAGTCGCCAGCATGCAGGAAGCTGTTGTAATTCCATCGGAATTCGATCTCGGTTTCCAGCTGCCGAGTGGTGCTTTGAGGGTGACCCCCAGGGAGAATTCTCGTCAGCATCCGATGCTAACGGGTCGTTACGAGTTAAAGGAAAAAACAATTGACAGAAAGTAGCTACCTTAGTTTTTTTTGGTAACAAGGTGGGATTTTAAAAAGTTTCGATTGTAAGAACAGTCACTCTGGGTGACACCCTAAATTCCTCCAGGCGGGGTTTGGGGAGCACCTCAGTTTCTAAAGCACTGGGAGCCCAGCGTCCACTCTGAAAAATTCCAGATAGCGCTTAGCTTGCTGTGTCTAGCTCTGGTGTCCGCCCTCAAGGAGTGGCCGGTAAATTTTCTGACGTTGACAGATGAGGGATGGATGTCTTCTCCCGCAGTGAACCTTTGCTTGCAGAGGTCTTCATGCCGTCTATTTATATCGTCATGTTTATGTGTGGATTTGCAATTAGGTCACTGAGAACTGAAGCCTTAGTATGGGAAACTGAGGATTTATCATTTAAGATGAAAAAAATTATATATATATATATATTGCTGTCTGACGGCAGAATTTTAGTCCTTTGGTGCTCTGTTTGGGGTTGGGCACATTAAATAAGGTTGTTTCTTTCATCCCAGAGAGGACACCAGATTGCAGCCCTTGGGAACTGCCCTACCCCACCTCAGCCCCTGAACCAACAGACTCTTCTGTACCCCGTTCCGATCCCGCCTTTCTCCCCTTTGTCTGGGATCACTAACCTGCCCGGCATCAGAGGTAGCTAGCTCCCGACCGCTTGCTCTGCAATTTGCAGAAGGGTAGAGAGGTCCTTACCTGGGCTAAGACAGGTAAATCGTCTCGTCAAATCTCACCCTGACTCCTCCTCTTGATAGGCAGGGTCCTGGGGGTGGGACCAAACCGCTTCTGCCACTGCCCCGGGGTGAGTCGGTTCCAAACGTGCTGTGTGGCCACGTGCCCGGCCACTGGGAGGCACGAATGTCGGCCACGCCACACACGTGGAAGTGAAGGGACTCTGGAATTTTCTTCTACCCTTTCCATATCTGGAGAGGTAGCCAGAGAAATTCAGCCCTGCCCTAAGTCCAGGCTGGCTTTAAAACTCAGCGTCACTGTGACATCATGGAAACGTCCAGACCTGCTAGTACCCGGGCACTGGACAGTGAGGGCCACCAGTGACGTGGTTTTCTCTGGAAGGGGCCGTCCTTGGTCTGACGGTGCCGAGTCCGGCGTTGAGGTCGTGGGTCTTCGTGACGCCCGGATGCTCGCGGACGCCTGGCGTCTCGGGCTCTACAGAAGGTAAAGTTCGGACCCCAAGCTCGCTCCAGCCTTTCCTGAGACCCGAGACGGAGTCTGGCTGGGAGGGGAACATCCGTCCATCCCTCTAGAACTTGCCTCCCATCCCCGCTGCCACGAGCCCCTATCTGCAGACTCGCCCTGACGTTTTACATAAAGTTCCTCCTGCCCGAGAGCTTAAAGTCACGGCACCATCAGGATTCCCTTTGCTTTTCTTGCATTTTGAAGATAAACAATCAGATGTTATTATTTAAGGGATTATTTTAGAATAAAATGTCCCTAGCCACTCGCTGAATTCAGAATCACCTCATCTTCTTTGCTAATCTGAATTTGTTTTGAATGCAGCCTTGCAGAAAAGCAAAGGAATAAACATGAACAAATTCCTGGCTCATAGTTTTCCGACGTCTGACCCCAGTACTCCCTGCTTCAACCTGCAAATACAGTAAATCACACTCACACCATCTACGACTAGCTGACCATAAACCGTTAGCGTGTTAGGGCATGCGGCTATGTGATTGATTACCTGCAAGGCCAGTTTAATAGATGCACTAAAAGCCACTGTTCTGCGTGTCTGTGCCATGGTTCTGACACCCTCGTTGGAATCAAGGCAGTGCTGATTTTGTTTACAATTTATTAAGACAACAGCAGTGGCACCCTGGTTTTTTGTTGTTGTTGTTTATTTGTTTGTTTTTTGAAAAATAGGAAAAGCTCTGCCAACAACAAATGGTTCCATTAAGTGGCATAAAAATTTGTGAATGTCAAAATTCAACGTGCTTTGTGTTACTAACGTAACCAACCTGCAAGACTGTGGTCGTCAGTTGTGTGGATACCAAATCAACATGCACTGCACACTGCTCTGTGGAAAATGTATTTAAAGGCACAGATGTGCGTAATTGCTATAAGGGGGGAAGGGTATTAGATATTTATTAAGTAACAATGAGAAATGCAACCGAACTCCTTATTTATGCCTTATGAATAAGCGTGTAGACTGCAAGGTGGAGCCTCACCGGGAGACCCCGGGGAGGGGGCGTTTCGGAGGCAGGGCCGTGTCTTTCTGCGTCTGCTGGACGCTCCCAGCACAGCCGTGGTGCTTGATAAACGTCCTATAAACCAATAATAAGCACATTTTTAGATCTTTTTTTCAAATGGCTTGTGTAAAATTTGGTTAACGTACAAGGGTTGGTTGAAGCTATCATGTAAAATTTGCCTCTCCAAATATAATCAAAAATAAACCGGAAAATATGTAAAATATCTTGCAGCGAGGTTTTATTTTAAGCATAAGCCGTAAGTGTTCGGTTTTTCACAAATCGGAATCTCCACGTCATCGGCACTTAGAGCAGAAAAAAAGGAAACAAGGAAACAAAAACGCGGAACGTTCCAGCACCGACGGCCTCCCTCGCGCCGCTTCCAGTGGAAACCCTGCAAAGAGAAGCCACCATCCCGACCCTACGGTCACAGGTTAGTGTTGCCTGTCTTGGGGCTTTATGTAAATGTCCCCTCTCGTGCTGGCTGCTGTCATTCAGCACGACCCCTGTGAGGGGTCCCAGCTGCCCGTGTGGCTCTGGTTTCCTCACTGTCATGTCACTACTCGTTGGAACGTGCTACGGCTCACGCCTCCATTCCACCACAAAGGGACGGGCGTTCGGGCAGCTTCCGGTTTGGAGCTGTGAATATTCTCGTATGTCTTGGTGAACACGTGTGTGCATTTCTGTCATGGGTACCCTTACGGGTGGCACTGCTGGGTCATAAGATACTCTTATGCTCTGCCTGAGCAGACGCTGCCAGTAACTTTTTTTTTTTTTTTGAGACAGAGTCTCGCTCTCTTGCCCAGGCTAGAGTGCCGTGGCATCAGCCCAGCTCACAGCAACCTCAAACTCCTGGGCTCAAGCGATCCTCCTGCCTCAGCCTCCTGAGTAGCTGGGACTACAGGCATGCGCCACCATGCCCGGCTAATTTTTTCTATTTATATTTAGTTGTCCAGCTAATTTCTTTCTAGTTTTAGTAGAGACAGGGTCTCGCTCTTGCTTAGGCTGGTCTCAAACTCCTGAGCTCAAACGATCCTCCCGCCTCAGCCTCCCAGAGTGCTAGGATTACAGGAGTAAGCCACCGCGCCCGGCCTGCCAGTAACTTTTTAAACGTGGTTCAACCAATGCGTACTGTCACCAGCAGCACATAGGAAGGTTCCAGTCTCTCCACCTCCCCCTCAACAATTGGTAGGGCCTGTCTTTTGTTTGAGCCATCCTGCTGGGTATACAGTGGTATCTCCTTGTGTTTTTAGGGTGCATTTCCCTGATGACTAGTGAGATTTGCTGCCTTTTTGCATGTGTGTTGGACAGTTGGATGTCTTATTTCGTGAAATGCTTGTTTATATTTTTGCCCGGTGTCATTTTGAATTGTGTGTTTTTCTTATTGATTCGTAGAAATTCTTTATATATTATGGAAATGAGTTCTCTGTCAGCTATGCATTGCAAATGTTATTTTCTATTCTGTGAGTTGCACCCTTTTACGCTCTTGAAGGTGTCTTTTTGATGAATGAAGTTCTTAATATAGAAATTTACCATTTTTTCCTATTATGACTGAGAATTCGGGTCCTGTTGAAGAAATCCTTATACACTATAAGGTCATAAAGATGCTGTATATTTTCTTCCAGAAGCTTTACTGTGTTATTTTTCAGTTAAACCCGTACTCCTCCTAGAATGGGTGTTCGTATCTGGGGTGAAGTAGGGATTAAGATGTGTTTCTCCCCCATTTGGATATTCATGGACCACAACATTTATTGCAAAGAGCACCTTTTCCCCTGTGCCATGGCACAAGGCTGCACGGTTTCCTGGCTTTTCATCCTGCCCCGTTAGCCTGTTCATCTTGCCTTGTGTGCACGTCAGTGTAATTCTGCCCATGCCAGGCACACGAAGGCGGCCCTCAGCGATGAGAAATGGACGGTCGCCGGCTTGAGCAGGAGCCTGGGTGTGGGATCTCAGCACGGAGGACGTTGAAGAGAGAACGCGCCCGGCTCCTTTCATCCCTTCTGCGGTTCACAGACGCCACTGGCTTCCCTTCCAGTCATCAGAGAAAAGCGATCGCTTCAAGCGTGAGTCACGGCACGTTGCAAAAAGCAATTAATATAGTGACACCTAAACACAGCAGGGAGTCTCTGACAAGCGCTTGGATTATGTGAGGGTCACCACACAGCGTTAGCCGTAAGAATGCGTTCCGCGCTTACAGTACAATATTAATTGAGACCCACAGAGCCAGTGTTTGCATTTAGCTGGGCTGTACCTACACTGAATTTTGCCTGAGTGCCCTGAGAAAAGTGAATGAAGAAAATAATGCGTAAGTAGTCTTGTAGGAAAACATGCTTATCCTCCCTAAGCGGACAAATCTATATGCAATTTGCTACTGTAAGGCGTTTTAATCTGCCATTAATTTAGCTTCCTCCCCCCGCCAGGCACTCGCGAAAGTCAATACCAGGTTTACTTACATTATTGAACATACTTTTTAAAAAATGCGTACGCCGTATCCCAGTGCTGTAGGATTCAGGGTTTGCGATAGCTCCCACGGATCTTCTCCAGAGTTGGCCCGAATTATTAAGGTTTTGCTCCGCCTGGATTTGGTTTATATCTTCATTAGTCCTTGTGATGAGGAGGAGGGGGGCGAGGTCACGTGACTCCCCGCAGACGTGATGCCACATCACCTGGAAAGCAGATGACCATCTGCAGGGAGGAAGGGAACACCTGGTTTCCGGCTGGAAGCGGGAACTGCATTTCAGCCCTCGGAACACGGCTGCTGACAAACACCGTCACTTTGCCCTCTTAAAATTGACTCTGGCTCGTAGCAGTTTGTAAAAGTTCCTGAAAGAATCGTTAAATCCTGGACACAAAACTATTGCTAGAAATCAGCAGTGCAAGGGTGGTTAATTGCAAACCGGTTTCCTTTCATTTATTTGTCTAGGAAAGCACCTAAGAAACTCCGCCTGACATGTCACTGAGTGGCCACCTGCTCACAGAAGAAATGCCCGTGGCGTTTTCACGCTGGGCACTCACAGTCATGTTCCTGCATTTTAACGGCTCTTGCCTAGTTTCAGCAGTCCCGGCGAGGGGCCCTTCCTGGCCCATTTTCTGTGCACCGGTGCGGTTTGA
>CAUYRT010009103.1:0-11839 GCA_963574885.1 Lepilemur ruficaudatus | reverse complement strand
CAACTAAAGATATATATAGAAAAAATGAGCCGGGCATGGTGGCGCACGCCTGTAGTCCCAGCTACTTGGGAGGCTGAGGCAGAAGGATTGCTTGAGCCCAGGAGTTTGAGGTTGCTGTGAGCTAAGCTGACGCCACGGCACACACTCTAGCCTGGGCAACAGAGTGATCCTCTGTATCAAAAAAAAAAAAAAAAAAAAAAAGACTTAAAGCTCCTCAGATAAAAACATAAACATATGTGTGCATATACAGGCATACCACAGAGATATCATGGGTTTGATCCCAGACCACTGCAGTGAAGTTAAGCAAGTCATGCAATTTTTTGGTTCCCCAGTGCATATAAAAGTTACACTATATTATAGTCTACTAAGTGTGCAATAGTATTATGTCTAAAAAAGCCAATGTACATATAATTAAAAATATACGGCTAAATAATACTAATAGTTATCTGATCATTCAGTGAGTCAATCTTTTTGCCAGTGAAGGGTCTGGCTGCTGACTAGTCAAGGTGGTGGTTGCTGAAGGCTGGGGTGTCTATGGCAATTTCTTAACATAAGACAACAGTGAAGTTTGCCACATCGATTGACTCTTTCACAAGACTTCTCTGTAGCACATGATGCTGTTTGATAGCATTTTACCCACAGTGGAACTTTTTTTCAAAAGTGGAGTCGATCCTCTTAAACTCCACTGCTGCTTTATCAACACAGTTTATGGATTTTCTAAATCCTTTGTTGTCATTTCAATACTGTTCACAGCATCCCCACCAGGAGTAGATTTTACCTCAAGAAACCACTTTCTTTGTCCGTTCTCAAGAAGCAACTTCTCAAGTGTTTGAATTTCATCATGAGACTGAAATTCAGTCTCATCTTCAGGCTCCACTCCCCATTCTAGTTCTCTTGCTAGTCCTACCACATTTGCAGTGACTTCCTGCACCAAAGTCTTGAACTCCTCAAAGTCGTCTGTGAGAGTTGCAATCAACTTCTTTCAAACTCCTGTTAATGTAGATATTTTGGCCTCCTCCCATGAATCATGAATATTCTTAATAGCGTCTAGAATGATGAAGGAAAGGTTTCTAATTTATTTTGCCCAGAATCATCACACGAATCACTATCTATAGCTGCAACAGCCTTATGAAATGTATCTGTTAAATAATAAAGACTTGTAAGTACAAAATTACTCTTTGATCCATGGGCTACAAAATGGATGTTGTGTTATTGGCATGAAAACATTAATCTCCGTGTATATCTCCATCAGAGCTCTTGGGTGACTAGGTGCATTGTCAACGAGCGGTAACCTTTTAAAGGAATCTTTATGTCTGAGCAGTAAGTCTCAACAGTGAACTTATTCAGGAAACCATACTGTAAACAGATGCGCTGTCATCCAGGCTTTGTTGTTCCATGTTTAGGGCACAGGCACAGTAGATTTAGCATAATTCTTAAGGGTCTTAGAATTTTTGCAATGGAAGATGAGCATTGGCTTCAACTTTAAGCCACCAGCTGCATTGGCCCCTAATAAGAGAATCAGCCTGTCCGTCCTTTGAAGCTTTAACGCCAGGCATTGGCTTCTCCTCTCCAGCTATGAAAGTCCTAGATGGCATCCTTTTTCAAATATAAGGTTGTTTCATCCACATTGAAAATCTGTTGTTTAGTGTTGCCACCTTCATCACTGATCTTAGCTAGATTTTCTGGATAACTTGCGGCAGCTTCTCCGTAAGCACTTGCTGGTTCACCTTGTACTTTTATGTTGTGGAGAATGGCTTCTTTAAACCTCATGAACCAACATCTGCTAGCTTCAAATTTTTCTTCTGCAGCTTCCTCACCTCTCTTAGCCTTCATAGGATTAAAGAATTAGGGTCTTGTGTGCATTAGGCTTTGGCCTAAGGGAATGTTGTGGCTGGTTTGATCTTCTCTCCAGACCTCTCAATCTTTCTCCATATCAGCAATCAAGGTGTTTCACATTCTTATTTGCATGTTCACTGGAGAAGCACTTTTAATTTTCTTAAAGAACTTTTCCTTTGCATTCACCACCTGGCTGTTTGGCATCAGAGGGCTGCCTTTCAACTTTTCAGCTTTCAACATGACTTCTTCACTAAGATTAATCATTTCTATGTTTTGATTTAAAGTGAGAGACGTGGGAGTCTTCCTTCCACTTGAACAGTTAGAGGCCACTGCAAGGTTATTAATTGGTCTAATTTTAATATTATTGTGTCTCAGGAAATAGGGAGGCCCACTGAGAGGGAGAGAGACAGAGGAACAGCCAGTTCATGGAACAGTCAGAACACATACAACATTTATCAATTAAGTTGTCTTATGGGTATAGTTCGTGGCACCCCAAAACAATTATGGTAATAGTAACATCAGAGCACTGATCAGAGATCTCCATGACAGATATAATAATAATGAAAATGTCTAAAATATTGTGAGAATTACCAAAATATGACAACGAAGAGAACACATGCTGTTGGAAAAATTGCACTGACAGACTTGCTAGACGCAAGGTTGCCAGAAACCTTCGATTGGTAGAAAATGCAATATCTGTGAAGTGCAATAAAGTGAAGCACATCCTAGCACTCTGGGAGGCTGAGGTGGGAGGACTGCTTGAGCTCAGGAGTTCGAGACCAGCCTGAGCAAGAGCAAGACCCTGTCTCTACTATAAATAGAAAGAAATTAGCCAAACAACTAAAAATAGAAAAAATTAGCTGGGCATAGTGGTGCGTGCCTGTAGTCCCAGCTACTTGGGAGGCTGAGGCAGGAGGAGTGCTTGAGCCCAGCAGTTTGAGGTTGCTGTGAGCTAGGCTGACACCACAGCACTCTAGCCCAGGCAACAGAGTGAGATTCTGTCTCAAAAAAAAAAAAAAAAAAAGTGAAGCACAATAAAATATGTCTGTATATTATATAAACAAATGGAAAAGGCAGTGAAATCTCCATTAATGTGTGACAAGGAGATTAAAATATATCATAAAATATTCATTTATAATTATTTATAAAATAAGTCATTAAATATTTATAAATCATAAAAAATATGAATTTGTGTCTCCTTACTATCTCCCCTTTTACATAGAGAGTCTTTTTATTATTCAATAGGTTCCATAAGGGTCTACAAAGTACTCACCAGATATCACATGGTGTAGAAACATACTTTTGAGAAGTAAGAGAGCTTAGAGATTTAGAGGCCATTTAGTCTTATTTATTTTTTTAGAAGTAAAAAAAAAACCCCTGAGCTATGGGGAGTAAATAATTTAATTCCCCTGTTTGCTTGATAATAAAGCTCTAATTTTTAGCTGAGCACATTTTGGGGGCTGGGGGGATAAAACTATACCTCAAGCCTTCTTGTAACAAGGTGTGATTACATTTTTACCGATAAGATGTAAGCAGACATAATGCGTGCCACCTTCTGGCAAACATAAGCTATTAGCAGTTGGCAGCACTCATTCCTACTCCTTCCATACTGCCACCTTCCTGCTGGCTGGAAAGTAGACATCACATGGCTGGAACCCCAGCAGCCACCTAAGCCCATGATGTGATTCTAGGAACAAGAGCCACGTTTGTTGAAGCAGCAAAAGGAGGAGCTGGGATTCTTTACTCCGTGGACCAAGTCGGCCTTGGGCTGACTTCCCTGTGCTTTTATGTGAGAGGGGAGTAAACTTCTATCATTTTTAATCCAGGATTCTTTTCACTTTATTTTTCCTACACTGAACAACACATCTTGAGATTCAGATTCATTTTTGAAAACAGAAATGTTTCTTAAAATGGCAAAAGACAAGTATCATTAACAAACATATTATGCCATTGATTCAGTTTTAATAAGAAGGAAGAGGTTGACTACTTTGTTTTTAAAGGACAATGAAATAATATCACTTTTTTTCTCAAGATCATTTTCCGTAAGCAGCTGGAGCAAATTGTTAGCTGTGGGTAACTCGAAATCTATCCATCTCAGTATCAGTAAAGCTCAGCAACAACTTTTATGGGTCTCAAATGCCATGACTCTTGGAATAACTTAAAAGGAATTTAAACCTACTTAAGCTGTTTTATTACATGTAATAAGGAACCCACTAATATCTGTAAATTCCTAAAATATTAAAAATTTATATATATACTAAGAGTGAATAAATCTACAATGATTATGGCTGTCACTTGTGTTACTAAGTTTATGAATAGCCTGATCTGTGATAGTTATGGCCTCTAACACAAGATTATTAAGGAATAAACCTAGATGGATCCCTAGAACTGAATCTAAGCCATCATATTTAATCAACACCTGTTTGCCTCATTAACATGTCAGAAAAGCAAGCTTGCAAGGCAAAATCCCCAGGATGCCAGGCCCTGTTCCACATCCCCCGGGAGAGCCAACCGAGAGAGCTTCCTTCCCTGGCATTTTCCCCATGCTGTAAATCACCAGGCTTGGGTTCAGATACTGCCCTGGTTGCCATTTCAGTGCAGACCACATTCGTAATTTAAACAGGATCGTTTCCTCAGAGCAAACTTGAGAGAAACTCAGAGGAAGATCAGCACAAGTCAACCTTGGACGTTCACCTACCCTGCCACAGGGAGGCCCCCACGGAAGGCTCAAGAAATCTTTCCAGGCCTTCATTATGGGGATTTTACACAGCTACCTGACCAGTGACTGCTCACGTCTAAAAACTGCCTTGTGATTTTTATATATTATGGGTTATATGGTCTCAGGTTGCTTCAAAGTCATGTCTGTTTTTAGACACAGGAGAGAATTTATGTACAGTGGTATGTATGGAGACTGTAGCAACTATGGACTTGGGCCACATGACTTATTTCTCTATTCTAAGACAGCAAAAAAAGACTCTTCTAGAGCCAAATTATTTTAACACAGCTGATATCTAGACAAGGGGAAAGAGGCACTCAATCTAGAATTCCTGCATGACACAGAAAATTCTAAAGTATGGCAGCAATCTGTTTATACAAGAATATGTCACTGTGAAGCATAACATAAAAAAACAACACAAACACTTACCCAATAAATTGTCAAGAATGCCTGATTCCATTTCAAGCAGTTTCCTAATCATATGCAAGCACAGTGATCCCTCAAAAAACTTCTTTTTGAAAACATTCCTCCGTTCCCTCATCACTAGTATGTTCTGAAGATTTCTGACCTTTACCAAACGGCAAGAACATAGTGCTATGGCAAACATTATCACTTGAGTTCAATAGTCAGCTCACCAAGGAAGTGGATGAGTCAACCCTCAAAAACTGCATGTGCCAGGAGCTCAGTGCAGAAGTTAATGAGCATTAAGACACTAATTAATATTTGCAGAACACATTCTTTGAATAGCAAAGCCTGTATGCCAGCAATCACAAATTAGTTCTCACCTAGGTTAGAAAAATCTAAATTAAAGAAAAAAATAATCCCACTCCCTCTTCTCTAAGGCATGTTGGTAAACCCAAACAAACATCTAATTTTAACATTTCTCTTCAGCTACAAAGTGAACCACTTTAGGGATGTTCTTGATGTTTCATATGCACTAAAGTAGGTAATCCTCAGAAAAGTAAAATTCCTACTAAGAGAAGAGGAGTACAGATAAAAATCTGTGTTAAATACTTATAAAATCCTTACTATTTTGCTTCCTCCCTTAAAACATGAGTCCTTGGATTCTCCGAATTTATCTTTTATAAAATGTGGAAACTGTTATTATTGGAATTTATTCATAGTATACTCAGTTAACTGTTCTTTTTCAGCTCTATCAATTTTGTCTTTCATTTTGAAAGAAGAAAGGCCAATCTCTCAGCTGGCTGAACAAAAATCAGACATTTAGAAACTAGAAAGTGTATTTTCACTACACTACCTTGCTTTGTGAGGTCACACGCAATCACCGTGCACTATTCCACCCACAGACGGCAAGTGCCACGGCAACCCCATCCCACAGGATGGGACTCTACTATGAAATTATGGAATTACACCGTAATTCAACGAGGCAGAGGCAATCTTTGAACAAAGGGCAGTGGTAAAATCTTTCAGGAATCTCAGTGGGGACCTTGGAATCGCAGAAACACCCACCCCTCGGAGTCCTGCCCAACTTCCACCTCCTGTGAAGACTCCCACAGGACGGCCTCTGAACTCCATCCACAGCATGGACCGAAGCCTGCATCTTTCCTTTGACCACTGTGATAACATCCTTGGGTTGTTTGATCTTTCAGATCTATAATGTTTCAATTTCCCAGTCTGACTGTAAATTCTCCAGGGGCAGTGCCTATGTCTGGAATTTCTTTGAATTCAAATAGTGCATGTCCCTACATATCATAGTTATAAATATTTACTGATAGACTAAATTTAACTACCATTTCCCTATTACTTCACTTTGTTTAAAATGAAACATTAGCAATTATAAATGCAGACACATTTTTCAAGTAAATTCATTCATCAGCAAATTTGTTTTACAAATGTAATTTCCAATGCTCAGCATTTCAACTTCTTTTTAAAAGACAAAGACATGGAGGTTCTAATCAATATTATGTGACTGTGTCACTCACAATAAAAAGCAGGAAAAAGGAAAAATTAATCAACTGCAGATTTGATAAACCTATCTAAAACTAAATTTGCATATGTGCCCCAGATTGGAAGAGAAATTGACAGTTTTTCCAGGATCTGATTTTCAAAATTATATTTTTGGCATAGATCAATTTTCTATTCATAGCTATAATCAGGAATGAATAAAGGCTATATAGATAGCAGCTCTGCTCTGTTTCTGTCAGCAAAATCTGTTACCAGATCCTTCACTTTCCCACTCAACATACTCAGGGTCTTGAAGGAATGTAAATCATACAAAGAACAGCCCTCTGTGGCTCATTTAGCCATATGTTTCTTCGACCCTTCTCTTTCCCCTTGCTTTGGTCTATTTTGCCTCCTACACCACCAGGTAGAAGGTACCATTAAAAGGTGTGCATGCCCATGGCCATCATTAATTAGTGTGGACCGACCATGCAGGGTAATCTGTGCTGCAGTATTTGCATCAAAATGATAATATGTCTCACAGAATGGCAGAAGGAATGACAAATAGCCTGGGAGATATTCTTTTTAAATCACATATGGAATAAATATAAACCCCAGGATCAAGAGGAGTCAAAAGTAACATTATCCTGAAGTAACTGAAAACAAAAATAGAATATCTTTTTTTCCAAAATGCTGTGTATTACACACCGTCAGGATGCTTTCCATTCATGCAAACATCCCTCCCTCTCTAGAGCCTGAATTTTACAATGGTCGCATCATAATAGCAGTCATTGTTGGCAACACTGCCAAGAGCCTAATCAAAATGTGAGAGCAATTGTCATGCTCTCGTCAAAGCTCTGCTGTACACTTCAATCTAAACCACTGCAAAATGGATTTTAAGTGACACAAGTCAATGGTGTCATGACATCATAGTGTGTTCCAAAGGCACATTTATAGCGACAATGAAAGAATTCTATTTTAATAACAGTACACTATATATGATGTGTATAATTGGTAGATACAAGATCGTCTATTGGCTCTACACAGAGGCTATACTCTGCTAACAGGCATAGTTCTATCTTCTAATCATGGAAATGAAGAGTAGTGTGTTAAGATCTGTGAGCCTGCGTGTCTGTCTGGTTACTAGTTCTTTAAATATTTACCATGAATCTTTTTCTTCCTCCTACTGCAGCAGTACAAATAAAAAGCTGTAAGTATCTGAACAGTTTAATGCCAGGTAAGTTTTCTTTGGGAAGTGGAGAGCCAGACACAGAGAAATTCTGCGAGTTTTCCAATGACACAGGCAATTGACGGCACCCAGGCACATTTTCTCCTTGGTTTGATCTGGAAATTTCAGGCTGCTATGTACACAGCTGACAGATTTCTACTGCACACAAGCACTTGCTCAGCTGTAAAGTTCCATCTTTTCATTTATAAACAAAAATACATTTTAGGCGGTAACTAGTTTACCATCTATAAAGAATATTACTACTCTCAGAATTGGGGAAAAAGCCATCTGATAGGAGAAACAACCCCAATCATCCTCACTAAGCAGTAAGAGGTACTTCCCCAGAAGCAGCCACCTCCCTGGCAGCTGTCATTACAGGGGCTCCTCTCTCCCCCGAACCCTAAGGCAATTATATACCTGGGTACTGACTGTTTGTGGGAAGGTGGAAAAGAAAGGAGAAGTATGTCTTTTTTTTATATAGAGCCGAGAGGGCTACGCTGCAGAGATAAGGAGGAGAAGATTGGGGTCTCTCCTGGGAGACTCTGCCCAATCCCAGGGCAGCCGAGACTGTGCTCTTAAGAGCAGAAGAGCCCTGGCTGGGTACTGCCTGGGTGTCCTGGGCATTACTGACAGGAGAGGCACATCTATCCTTGCCGGGGATGCCCAAGCAAGGACCAGAAGTAGGCCTTCAGAAGGCCAAATGTAACAGCTGATAGGGACAAATTTCCTACGCACAGAGAAAAGGGAAACAGCAAAGAATGCCAGCCTAAAAGTGAACAGATTTAAAAAGACTAATATAGGACTAGGAATTCATGAGCCATGTAGACACCAGACAGGGACTGCAGGCCCTCCAGGATCCCTCCCCAGGCAATGGCTCACCTTAAAAATCAAACTAAGAAGAAGTAAATAGATAAGGAAAACAAAGTCTGTTATATTTCTAATACTTTAAATATTGATTGAAAAAATAGATTATATTCTGTGTGCCAGACCCTTAATATATATTATCTCATGACAAATCCTACAGAAATCCTGAAAAATAGATAATATCTCTATTTTACAGCTGCAAAAATTATGGCAGAAAGATTAAGTGACTTGCCCAGTTATCAAGCAATAAGTATATGGCAGATTTCAGGCCTGTCTGGCAGGGCTTCTTCACAAAGGCCCCATGCCTTGTGATTTTAAATACTATTTACATAGATGAGGATTCAGCAAACTTTTCCTTAAAGGGCCAAATACTAAATATTTCAGGCCTTGTGGGGCATACAGTCCCTGTTGCAACCATTCTGTTTAAGTGCTGAAGCAGCCACAGGCAGTATGTAAACAAGTGGGGATGGCTGTTCTCCAATAAAATAGGAGGCCAGTTTGCCAACTCCTGATTTAGAATAATATAGAACAGAGGTTGGTAAACCGCAGCCCTGCACCAAATCCAGCCCACCACCTTTCTGTGTAAACAGAGCTTTATTTATGATCCAGATCTAGCCTATCATCTAGATTATTTCTAGACAGTTGGAGGGTAGTTCACCAAGCTATAACAATGCCCTACTTTTACAGAAACACTCTTAGGAACATCCAGTGCTCTTTGTTCTAATCTTTCTTCACAATGTTCTGATTCCTAATCCAGCCCCCTAGGTGGGAGAGCCTTGATAAACACCTGGTGCCCTATCGGTGACTTCTCACTGCAAAGGAACAGAAACATTTGTCATCACCAATCAACCAGGGATTCAGTTTTTGGAAGATTCAGTACCACTGTGGAGCTGAAAAAACAAAAAAGGAGATTCTTAACCTGAAAAGATGGCAACCCAAACCTGAGCTTGTGGTGACATGACAATGAATTAGTTAATTCATTCATTAAAATATCGTACTGAGTGCCTGCTCTGTGCCAGGCAGAAGTACATATGACCTTCAGACTAAAAAGACTGACTCACAGCACTTGAGTCGATACTTTACACAGAGAGAATCGCTGTTGTTATTTATGAAACCCAAAGACCTGAGCTGGAACATAACCCATTTTCAACTAAGCAGACTGACACAGACCAACGGTGTTACTCTGACAGTTACTGTAATAGGAGCCCTAAGAGAAAGAACTCAGGTTCTTTGTTTCCTGTCCAGAATAACAAACAAGGGAGCAGAACCTGCAAGCTATGGGAGGGCAGGGACTGTGCTGGGCTCAGTGTTGAGTGCTAAATGCTCCGCAATGGCAGGGACTCCAAAAATAGTTGTCGTCTGCATTATCATAGATTACCTCCATGGCTTCTGACAAGCTGGAGTGTGAATGGTCCAGCCTGAAACTGAGATTTCCTAACTCTCATATTAATGAGATCAAATTCTCCATACCTGGATTGTCTGGTAATCAGAAGCATCGATTCCTTTCACGGTCACCTCTCGAAAAACTCTTGGCTCCAGTTCCTCTTTGGTAAGATCACAGTGATAAATGATACCTAAAAAGGACAGGAAGTCTTAGTTTAGTCCGCAGGACTCACTAGATGCAAGGAAGGCAAGGATCACAGAGCATGACCAGACAGATGCCAGGAATGGTGAGAGGAACAGAGTCATGGACCTGGCTAATCACCATCACAGTGGAGGGTCACCACATGCTATGTGCTTAGAACATGCTCCACTGGCAGGGGGAGTGCTACGTGAACGCTCTCTTCACCATCACCAGCTCCTGCGGCTTTCCTTCTTACAACACTCATCTGTGTATACATTTTAGAAGACTCAAATGCATTCTGAGAAAAGGTGAAAAACCTAATTACAGAAACTTAACAGGTCTTCCCCAAGCCAGGTCGCTTAGGAGGACAGGTCAAAGAAAACAGCAGACTTCATTTAGGGCCATTTTACCTGGGAGGCAATTGACAGAAAACTCAAGTGACTTGCCCAAGGTCAACAGCCAGTCAGGGGTCTTTTGACAGGTACCTCTGGGGCTCCTGACACCTGATATCTACCCATCTGTGGACACACATGGGGACAGCAATCAGGGACCGAAGTGATTGGTAGTCATTTCAAAACTGCTTTTACAATTCTGATTATCCCAGTAATTATGCACAACAGAAAATGATTAATATACACCAAGAATTCCAGCTTATTTAACACTAATTAAAATTCTATTTCCTGAATTTAATGCTACTACTTTTTAACATTTATGAACTAAATCGAAGAAACAATAAGCAAGATGAGTCATTAATGCTTGAAAACAATGACACTGCTGTGGTTTCTGAAACAGAATTAGTCATTTACAGAGTGGCTGGTGTGGAAACAGCACTTTCCCACCTAATACTTTAAACATGTTGCTGTTAAGTACACGAAAAATTGATTTAGTGATCCCACCAGTACTTGCTGGCAAACCAAAAACCAATGGTACTCCCACAGGGCACATTTAAATGGAATAATCATGTATTAAAATGGCAGCCGTTTCTTTCTTCTCAACTCCTTTGTGTACGTACTTCACTAACAGCCGAAAAACAGTAACGCTCTGACCCCGACTGGCAAAGAGCAAATACACTGAGATCCATTAATAGCATGACTGCTGATCTTCATGAATGTGATTTCAATTCTCATGCTTATGGAAAACTATTAATATATATTTTTTTTATTTCAGGAAAATATGAGAGTACAAATATTTTGGTCACATTTTATATCTTTGCCTCTCCCTAGCAAGGTTTAGAGGTATGCCCCTCCCCTTCACAATGCTCACCGTGTCCCTCAGATGTGGGTCTACTCCCCCAAGCTCCAACTCCCTGGTGAACACCACCACCATTTGTGCACCATAGTGTTAATCAGTCAGTACCAATTTGATGGTGAGTACAAGTGGGGCCCATTCTTCCAATCTTGTGACACCTCGCTTTGGATAATGGGTCTAAGCTCAATCCAGGATAATATAAGTGGTGCTAGCACACTGTCGTTTCTCATAATTGAGTAATATTCCATTGTATACATATACCAAATTTTAATAATCCACTCATGAATTGACGAGCACTTGGATTGTTTCCACGTCCTTGCAATAGTGAATTGTGCTGCCATAAACATTTGGGTGCAGATGTCTTTATTATAGAATGTCTTATGCTCTTTTGGGTAGATGCCTAATAATGTTATTGCTGGATCGAATGTTATTTCAATTTTCAGTTCTCTGAGGAATCTCCAAATTCTTTTCCACAGAGGTT
>CAUYRT010009100.1:0-17872 GCA_963574885.1 Lepilemur ruficaudatus | reverse complement strand
AGTCAGAGCTTCAAATGTGTCCATCCCCCAGACAGTGCACGCTGCATCCATTAAGTGTGTATATACCCATCCCCTCCTCCCACCTCCCACCTGTCCAACACCCGATGAAAGTTACTACTATATGTGCACGTAAGTGTTGCTCAACTAATATCAATTTGATGGTGAGCCTGTGTAGTGCTTGTTTCTCCATTCTTGGGATACTTCGCTTTGTTGAATAGGCTGCAGCTCTATCGAGGATAATATAAGAGGTGCTAGATCTCCATTGTTTTTTTGTGTCTGAGTAGTCCTCCGTGGTATACATATACCACATTAATCCACTCATGTATTGATGGGCACTTGGGTTGTTTCCATATGTTTGCAGTTGTGAATTGTGTGGCTATAAACATTCTAGTGCAGATGTCTTTTTAATAGAATGTCTTTTTTTCCCTTGGGTGGATGCCTAATAATGGGATGGCTAGATCAAATGATAGCTCTATTATTGGCTCTTTGAAGTATGTCCATATTATTTTCCACAGAGGTTGTACTAGTTTGCAGTCTCACCAGCAGTGTATAAGTGTTTCTATCTGTCCACATCCATGCCAACATTTATTCTTTTGAGACTTTCTGATAAAAGCCATTCTCGCCAGAGTTAAGTGATATCTCATTGTGGTTGTGATTTGCATTCGCCTGATGATTAGAGATGTTGAACATTTTTTCATGTTTGTTGGTCATTAGTCTGTCTTCTTTTGAAAAGTTTCTGTTCATGTTCATATCTTTTGCTCAATTTTTAATGGGATTGTTTGATTTCTTCTTGCTGACTTTTCTGAGTTCTATATAAATTCTAGTTATCAGCCCTTTATTGGATGTACAACATTTGAATATTTTCTCCCATTCTGTAGGTTTTCTGTTTGCCCTTGTGATAGATTCCTTAGCTGTGCAGAAATCTTTTAATTTGATCAGGTGCCATTTATTTATTTTTGTTGTTGCTGTGATTGCCTTTGGGTCTTCTTCATAAATTCTTTCCCAGACTAATGTCTATAAGAGTTTTTCCATATTTTCTTCTAGAATTCTTGTGGTTTCATGTCTTAGGTTTAAGACATGAAACCCACCCACTGTGAGTTGATTTTTGTGAGAAGTGAGAGGTGTGGATCCTGTTTCAGTTTTCTACATGTGGCTATCCAATTTTCCCATCATCATTTATTGAATAGGAATTCTTTTCCCCAGTGTATGTTTTTGTCTATTTTGTCAAAGTTCAGATGGCTATATGAGGATGGTTTTATACCTGGGTTCTCAGTCCTGTTTCAAAGGTCTGTATCTCTGTTCTGTGCGAGTACCATGCTGTTTTGTTTACTATGCCCTTGTAGTATAGCTTGAAGTCTGGTAGATTGATGCCTCCCAATTTGTCCTTTTTGCTTAAGATTGCTTTTGCTAAACAGGGTCTTCTCTGGTTCCATATGAAGCATAGAATTATTTTTTCTAGATTTGTGAAAAATGATCTTGGCATTTTAATAGGGATTGCATTGAATCTGTAGATCACTTTGGGTAGTATAGACATTTTAACAACGTTGATTCTGCTGACCCATGAGCATGGTATGGTTTTTCACCTGTTTAGGTCCTCTGCTATTTCCTTCTTCAGCATTTCATAGTTCTTCCTGTAGAGGTCTTTTACCTCCTTAGTTAAATATATCCCTAGGTGTTTTATTGTTGCTATTGTGAAGGGTATTGAGTCTTTGATTTGGTTCTCCATTTGTCCTCTGATGTCTGTAATTACTCACCTCCATGTCTATCAGAGTTGTATTATAGCTTTCCCAGAGTACTGCCTGGACGCCTATTGTCCCAGAACAGGGCAAGGGAATGGAATGATCTTGGTCTAAACTCTTGCCATCACGACCCAAATCGATGCTTATGTTTTTAGTTCCAAATGTACTCACTTTAGATTTACAAGTTTGCCTATTAAACCAGCTACCATAATTCAAGACTCTGTAATAAAGCCCAAAAAATGCCTCCGATCAAAACTGACAGAAATACCATCTCCTTTACTGTTCTTGTCGCCATTATCTTTCCTCTCAGACTCCTGCACACAGACACACAGACACACACACACATACACATACACACATGCACTTATACACATGTACACACACATGTAAGTAGATAAAAACTTAAACCCCTAAGAATATTTTTAAAAATCTTATTTTCTCTTTTTTTCAATTCAAGTAAAAGGCCTCTTACAAGTCAACACAGTCAAATGATTATTTAAAATATTTCATTGCCCATCAGTTTAGCAAACTGCTGGACACTGAATACGATTATTAATAAATATGTTATATTCTTCATGTTGTATGCTGGGCACCAAAAAACAAACACTTATTGTAATTTAGACATACTGTTTTTGTTTATAACAGTTTTTGATTTTATATAAATTAGCAAATGACAATTTTAAGTAAATGGGTAGGTCCCAGAGGCAAGAAATCCAACCTCACTCAAGTTCATGTTTATAACAACTATGTCATTGAATTTCTTAAAGTATTGAATGAATTAATATTCATGAAGTATCTATAATAGTGTCTGGCCACAGTAACTGTCATATGTATTATAGACACAGCAATAGTCTGATTTGTGTTGATAGAAATGTGCCTGGAGAGAAATAGATAAAAATAAAAAATAGAAAAAGAAAACTGCATTTTCCAGCCTTATTTCTCTCTGTTTGTTCCTCAATATCACTCCTCCTGTCTAAGGATTTTGTGATTGCTTCCATCAGACTCCCTGCTATGTCTCAGATCCAGGCTTATAATGGCTGTACCATTGCAATATTTGAAATATTGTTTATGCAGCCACAGTTCCTTCTCTTCTTATTCCAACTTGGTTATTTTGCATGTGGAACTCTCCATAATTCTAGTCTTAGATAGCAAATGTAATCAGTTTTTTTTTTTTTTTTTTTTTTACCAAAAAATAGGCTTTGGCTTCAAGGAGGTAATCTGAGTTATATGCAAATATTTCTAAGTAAATTTAAACTTAAAAAGAGTAATTTTTTACAGCATTTGTGAACCACTTTATGATGATACCAGCAATATTTAAGAGTTCTAGTTGCTTTGCATTCTCTTTAAAGACAATTTAATTTCATATTTTTAATTTTTGATTTTCATTTTTTAAATCACATTATTATATAGTATTCAGCATTGCCTGTGATTTTTAGCAGATTGAAACCTCCAACTATAAACTTGAACAAAAGCAAACCTAGAATAACTGTAGGCTATTCTTACATTGAATATTTTCTCATAAACAGTACAATTTCTCTCAATCCTTCCTTTGAATATAGTGTACCATGATATGAAAATGATAATAAATCATATTTTTTCTTCTTTTTCTTTTTTTGAGAAAGAAGTTCACTCTATTTCCTTGGGTTAGAGTGCCACGCTAACAGCAACCACAAACTCCCGGGCTCAAGTGATCTTCCTGCCTCAGCCTCCCAAGTAGCTGGGACTACAGGTGCTTGCCACTGCGCCCAGCCAATTTTTTTCTACTTTTAGTAAAGACAGGGTCTCCCTCTTGCTCAAACTAATCTGGAACTCCTGACCTCAAAATGTCCTCCCACTTTGGCCTCCCAGAATGCTAGGATTACAGGTGTGAGCCACCGTGCCCTGCCCATATTTTTTTTTTCTTCATGAAATGATTTTCACCTATGAAAACTTACTGATTTCTTATTCTAAGACAAAAATCACTTTTAAGATTCACATAAGATTCACAAAAATCACTTTTAAGATGAGCAGAATGCTGTATGGTAGAATATTTGCATACATATGTAATAATATTATGCCAACGACTCATATATTCTTATTTAGGAATTTTGCAGAAACTAAAACTGAACTTCTTACATGATGAGTACTTGTAAATATTTTAGTCATAAATGCAATGATTTCTAAAGAACATCTATACTGGGAAGTGCTATTAATTACAGTTTTTTAATTTCGAAATATTACGGAAGTACAAATGTTTTGGGATACACGTATCAATTTTGTTATGTTTTAGTTAGGGTTATAAGTGTGCCCATTACCTGAATAGTGTTCATTGTACCTGCTAGGTAGGTTTTCCTATCCCCTCCCTCCCTCTGCTTGATTTCCACTGAATTTTATTTCCCTTAGTGCACATGTGTGCTCATTAGTTAGTTCCAATTTAATAGCAAGTACATGTGATGTTAATTTTTCCATTCTTTAGTTATTTCACTTAAGATAATGGTCTCCAATTCCATCCAATTGTTTCAAAAGGCCTCAATTCATGCTTCTGCATGGTTGCTTAGTATTCCATAGTATACATGTACCACATTTTATAAAACCATTCATGTATTGTTAGGCACTTGGGTTGATTCCACATCTTTGCAATTGTGAATTGTGCTGCAATAAACATTCACATGCAGGTGTCTTTTTGATAAAATGACTTTTTTTCCTTTAAATACCCAGTAGTGGGATTGCTGAATCAAACAGTAGGTCAACTATTAGTTCTTTGAGGAATCTCCATACTGTTTTCCATTTGCAGTCTCATCAACAGTGTAAAAGATTCCCTTCCTTTATGCATCCACGCCGGCATCTATTGTTTTTGAACTTAAAAAAAAAAAAAAAGCCATTCTAACAGAGGTACAGTGATATCTCATTGTGGTTTCAATTTACATCTCCTGATGATTAGTGATGTTCAGCATTTTTTCATATATTTATGATCATTTGTCTATCTTCTTTTGAAAAGCTTCTGTTCATGTCTTTTGCCTACTTTTTTTTACAGAAATTGTCCTTTGATGTACTAAAGTCTGTTTAACTTTTGATACAAAGTAACATTTTAGTACAGAGAATCCCAGTCTGTCAGCTCAGTACCTGTCTGTGCACACTGTACCATCATAGTCCAAGCCCCTGCCCCAGAGGGTGTGCCACTTAATACCTTGAGAATAGTCTACAGTTTTTCTCAGTTGTCTGAGCTAGAAAACATACACCTATAAAACAAAGGACAGGCCAGGCGCGGTGGCTCACGCTTGTAATCCTAGCACTCTGGGAGGCTGAGGCAGGAGGATCGCTGAAGGTCAGGAGTTTGAAACTAGCCTGAGCAAGAGCGAGACCCCGTCTCTGCTAAAAATAGAAATAAATTAATCGCCAACTAAAAAAAATATATATAGAAAAAATTAGCCAGGCATGGTGGTGCATGCCTGCAGTCCCAGATACTCAGGAGGCTGAGGGAGAAGGATTGCTTGAGCCCAGGAGTGTGAGGTTGCTGTGAGCTAGGCTGACGCCATGGCACTCTAGCCTGGGCAACACAGTGAGACTCTGTCTCAAAAAAATAAATAAATAAATAAATAAAAATAAAAGAAAGGACAGCATTAAGGACTAAAACTTGTCTCTTTTTTGAACAACTGTGCAAGAAAATATATCCCTTTTTAAAAAATGTCAGTAATGGCTAAACTACCATCTATTGCCTAGAATTATAAAGAATAAAATGAAATCAGAAACTTCTTGCTAGTAAAATGAAATGTTAGGAACAGTATTAAAATATAGATCCTACCCCAATGACATGTACACAGAGCCCAGTACAGTACCTAGTATTAACAGGACGCACAGTTTAAGGAGAAACCACATCAAATCTTCAGCCAGACATATCCAGCATCAGAAGGGCAAAAAAAAAAAAAAAAAAAAAAAACCCAAACAAAGACACCTTCATGGAATAAGGGTCATGCTGTGAGTGCTGTAACCAAGATTAGAAGATCCCAGTTTTTCTTTTTAGATTTTTGATAGTGGCAACATTATCATGCTTCCCCTAAAAGATCTCAATTGAAAGTCTGAAACATGAATGTTTTCGTATCAAAAAGAACTGATGTACCTGCCACTCTCTATAAACATTGTACAAACATTGTACTGCATTGTACTGCAAACATCGTACTGATAAAGGCTGTCAGGACTAACAGAACCTCAGGAGGACCCAGTGGCATGCATCAGCCCTGGCTTGACACCCTGCCCAGAACCCAACTGTGACCTTGTGAACCTGCACTGCTCTGAGGGACCAGACGTAATGCCTAAGTCACAAACACAGACGGAGAAGGGTCGAGAGCCCGTAGAAGGCAGGAGAGGAAGGCTGGGAGGCGAGGTTGTAAGAACGCCACAGCAGCCTTCCCCAGTGCGGGAGGAAAACGCTGCTGCTGGCAAGTCGGCCCCACAAAGGCACTGGCTCTGCTGCCACCAGCGATCTGAGCACCTGCAGTCACGCTGTCCTTCCAGGAGAGGTGCCACCGAGGAGCAGGAGTGTGTCAAAGTTCTGGTCCCACTGATGAGAACTTCCCAGAGCAAAGCAGCCCCCAGTGAGGTTCCAGGGTCCTTTTGCTGAAGACGAGAACAAAGCCAACACCAAAGCCAGGGGGGCGTGACAGACGAGGCAGGGACTGGGCACCACTTTTTAATGGCGTTTTTTTGTGGTTGTTTATTTGCTTGAGTTCTTTGTAGATTCTGGTTATTGACTCCTTATCAGATATATAGCTTCCAAATATTTCTCCTATTCTGTAGGTTGCCTATTTGTTCTGTTGATTATTTTCTTAGCTGTGCAAAAATTTTTAATTTAATCAAGTCCCATTTATTTATTTTTGCTGTTGCTGTCATTGCCATTGGCGTCGGTCTTCATAAATTATTTGCTTAAGCTGATATCTAGAAGAGTTTTTCCAACATTTTCTTCTAGAATGCTTATGGTTTCATGCTTTAAATTTAAGTCTTTTGTCCATCTTGAATTAGTTCTTGGGAGTGGTGAGACATATGGATCTTGTTTCATTCTTCTGCATGTGGCTATCCAATTTTCTCAGCACCATTTATTGAATAGGGCTTCTTTTGTCCAGTGTATATTGTTGCGTGCTTTGTCGAAGATCAGCTGCTATAATTGCAGATTTTTAAAAAAGTAATCTTAATGATTTGTGTCAATTAGCTCCAAAGTAGTAAGGGATAAGTCACAGAATGTAAGTGAGGGGATGAATTTTTGAAAATAACACAAAAATAAAGCAAATATTGAAAATGAGCTTGAAAACTAAAAGCTATTTAATTAACTCAAATATTTGAAAAGGCTCTTGGATATAATACCTAGTTTATCTCAATTGACTTGTGAAGCTATCTGTATTTTCTAATGAAAATTCTAATTTCTGCAAAACATATCATGATATAATATATTGGTGTTTTATAAATATAAATGTAATATTAAATAAAAATATGAATAATACACTTTTAATGTATTCACATTTTCTTCCACAGGAATTTATGCTAAAACAAATCAGGAGGCATCCAAAGCATTCTCTCCTGGGGCTTAAGAAGAAAACAGCATTTATGTCACATGCACAAAATCATATAGAGTGGATCCCAACAAGCCACACGCACAGTTGCGCTTAGAATCATTCGAGTTGCCTAAAGATGTGTAGTTGGCATGAATGGTTTAAAGTTATCTCCAACATGACATGTTTAACAGGTCTTGAAAACTTGATATACTTGTTACCTGAGCTGTTTTATTTTGAAAATAATTATGTACCCCTCTGAATCAAAAATAAATTCTTTCAGTTTGATTTCAAGAGGTTGATTTCAAGAGGTTTTGTGATTTTTGTGAACTAGATTAGACAATAGCATTCAGAAGAGGAACAACACAGAAGTCTGTCCATATGGCCTTGTGTACATGAAGAGAAAATTTATCTGTACTAGCTATAATTATATGGAGCCAATGTTTCCTAAGGCAATTATTTCACTTGTAAAGGGACAAGAGAAAAGGGAGAGTAATTATAGTGTACTGTGATATAGTCTAATAAAAAAGGCTACTATATCAGCAGTGATGAAAATAGCCATCATTGTATTTGCAGTCAAATCACATAGAGAAATGTATTAGTAAATTTTTCTCCCCAAATACTCATTGGCAGTTTTCCTTGTTGTTTTCCTAGTCAATTTATGTCCCTTGCTAGTCATCCAGTTTGATATATGGAATAGCTTATTTCATACACTGCCAATGTAGGTGAATACCATAAAGGTGTAGTTTCCTTTGTGCTCATAAAAGAGTGATAAATTTTCTTTTATTATTTCTAGGAAAAAAATCTTCTGGTTCTGGAATAAAACAAAATAAAACTAAAATATTATTTTAATACTGAATGGCTATGATGAATTCATGAATTTCCAAACTCAAATTTTCAAAAAAATATAACTATATATACAAGTCTCTTTTTTCTGCACTTGGGGAAATGGCTGGGCAACAATATATAATCACCACATTGCAAATATTTAGATCTCTTCCCTGTGGCAACCGTTCTTCTGTTTCCTGAAGATTAGTGTTCAAATTATTTTGCTGTGTGAAAAGAATATCAGTTCGTCTGTGACTTGGACATTTGTGAAAATTGCAGAAAAGCATCAGCTTTTAAAATATGCTTAGCTTTTCTATAGAATATAATGTGTAAATTATAAAAATGAAACTGAAATCCAGAGTATTACAATATGACTATGATTGTAAAGATTTAGACTGTGTAGCTTAAATGTATTCAGTTTACAAATGGTCGAGGAAGGCTATATACATTTTGGAGAACTACTTAAGAATTAAAAAGCATTCAGTTGTAGAATTTTTTTTTTTTTTTTTTTTGAGACACAGTCTCACTGCGTTGCCCTGTCTAGAGTGCCGTGGCATCAGCCTTGCTCACAGCAACCTCAAACTCCTGGGCTTAAGCGAACCTCCTGCCTCAGCCTCCCCAATAGCTGGGACTACAGGCATGCACCACCATGCTTGGATAATTCTTTCTATATATTTTTAGTTGTCCAGCTAATTTATTTCTATTTTTAGTAGAGACAGGATCTCCTTCTTGCTCAGGCTGGTCTCGAACTCCTGAGTTCAAACGATCTGCCCACCTCGGCCTCCCATAGTGCTAGGATTACAGGTGGGAGCCACCACCACCACGCCTGGCCGAGTTGTAAAATTTTTTAATATAAGTCCAGCTAAAGGACAAGAACAACTGCTAAAATGTTAAAATCAATTAAAGTATTTTTATTATACGTTTTATGTATAGAGTTTTAATTTTTGTTATAATATTCACATATATCCAGACCGTTTCAATTGTCATCAGGTTACGTAGCTTCATGTTTCCTATTTCTTTGGTAGAATGTATTTAAAATCATTTGGATCTGTTGTTGGGTGTATAATGGTGAGTAGATTAGGTAAAACTCTGTTGACTCAAATACTTTAAACAATTTGAACATATGTATGATCCCTGGCCTTTTATTTTCCTAAAAAAATATTTTTATGTAAGTTTTCAAATTAATGGCAAACGTATTTCTGTTATTTTCTTTTTTTATGCCTCTACACTTCCAGTTATATTCACCTGTTCATTCTGAATATAATATTAATCATTTTTTTCCTCTCTACTATTGATAAGTTTATTCAAAAATTGGTTTATTTTAGTATTCTTCAAAGATCTAACTTTGAACATTGATGACTTATTTGTAATATTATCTATTTCATTCATCTTTGCCATTATTTTTATTAATTTCCCTTCCTCTATGTAATTAGAATTGGTTATATGATGGTTTTAAACTTTTTATGATATGTCTTTTTATAAATTGGCATTTGATGTTTTATATTTCCCTCTAAGTACCTATTAGCCTGTAACCCACAAATAAATAATGTAGCATTTTCATTATTGCTTAGTTCTAAAGGTGTTCTAATTTTCAGCATTATTTCAGTTATGCTCATGAGTATTTAAATTATGATTCTTTTGTTTTTAAAGTATTAGAAGAATGTAATTTGCTAGAATATATTTTGTAAATAATTTATAATTCATTATATTAAAGCTAGAGATTATGGTATGCATTATATAATATATAAAAGCTATTTAGAAATAACTTTACAATCTTGTACATGACCATTTTTGGTAAATATTTTGTGTATGCCTAAGAATCAGTGGTATTTTGATAGCTCATCCCTCCACTTGGTGTCAGCTATGGTGGCTTTAAAGCTGAGAGTTGGCATCATCTAAAGATTTATTCACTCACACTTCTGGTGGTTGATGCTGGCTGCCAGTGGGCATATTAGCCATTGGCTGAATCACCTCCTCAAAGTTCTTCCATGCGGCTTGCTTTAATTTTTTATCCCCAAGGGCACTGCTTATTCTCACATGATCTAAGTTGTTTATTTAATAAACAGTTATAAGTTGTAGTATTTATGCTATTAAATAACGGTGAAGTAATACCTCTTGTATTATCCTGGATGGAGCTGGAGACCATTCTTCTAAGTGAAGTATCAGAAGAATGGAACAACAAATACCACATGTACTCACCATTAAATTTGAATTACTCAACACTTATGTGCACATATGGAAATAACATTGATTGGAAATCAAATAGGTAAGGAGCAGGGATAGGTAAATTTAAACCTAGTGTGTACAATGCACAATTATCTGGGGGATGGCCACACTTATAATTTTGACTCAAATGGTACAAAAACAACTTATGTAACTAAAATCTTTATAGTCCAGTAATATTCTGAAATTTAAAAAAATAATAATAATTGAAAAAATTAGCCTAAAACAAGACTCCAGCTGGAATCATGTTTTTGCTTATTGTGTTTGCTTCTTGCCTTATGCTGTTTTTCTTAATCATTTTCTCTTGAGAGCATTCCCTCAATAAATCGCATGTATCAGAGTGTTTGTCTCAGGGTCCTTTTTATGACCCCTAACCTAAGATATTACATGAGTCCAAATTCACGATTCTAGTGTCTTTGTTACATTGCTTTTCATAAAAAGAAATAAACCTTAGGTATCAGAGAGAATGTTGTTATCAGTACTACTTACTCCTTTCAATAAATTGTGAGATTTTTCACGAGGTATGGAAGTATTCTTCAACCACAATTAAAATATCTGAAGATAGTCTTAAAGAGGATAGGGTATATTATATCTTTAAATAAGATGGAAGAATTAATGGAAGGAAACTGTCAATATTAAAAAACACAGACTATTACACATCTAAACATTCAAGGGTTTGGGAGACTTGTTAGCAATTACAAGGCTTTTATTTGATGTCTCTGATCAGAATGGGCTCTTTGCTAGGTAACAGGTAATCAGCTTACTATAATTTATAAACCAAGGCTTACTATTCTTAAATAATATTCAGGACATTTTTGTTATTTTTTCTATTCAAATTGAATTTTTACCTTTGTTCTTGGATAATGACTGTTTTCCTCTTATCCTTTTATTATTAATTCTCCTCAATTTGCAAATGGTTGAGTTATTTTTTAAATAAACCTCTTGTGTAACAAAAACCCTGAATAAAACTTGAGCATAAATACACGCATATTATTGAAACAAAGAAATCTCAACACAGAATAGGCTCACAATTTTCAATTAGCTATAGACTTTAATGAGCATGTAAAAATAATCGTAGTGGAAAGCAAATTTTTACTAAAGTGTATATTGAAATGTCATGAGTGGCTATCAATTTTATAGGACAGATGTTATTTTGGGGAAAGAAGGTCGCAATATTCTATCTCTGAAAGTGATAACATCAAATTTTAAAAAAAAAGTGAGAAAGAGAAAAAAGAGAGAGAGTAGGAAAGACAGAAAAAAGAGAGAGCAGCAAGGGAGAGCAGAAGGGAGGAAGTGAGGAAATGGACTCTATGTTAGGGTGGAAAACTTGGTAGGTGCTCATGGAGTGAGTGGAGAAAGATTTCTCACATAGAGATTAAGATGTAAGGGTAAAAGATTTATTTTATCTTCTTAGAGGAGAGAATAAGAGATAGAGGGAGTGTAAGAGGGAGGTGAAAGAGAGCAGGGAGATGGTGTGACATCCCGAAGAAAGAGAAGGGAGATGCCAGCAGTGAGGCCAAGTGGTTGCTGATTTTAAGAGGGATGAAGAGAAAAAAATAGAGATGGTTGTAAATTGATAACAAAAGCAGCAGCAGGTAGATAAACAAAACTGCAAAAATGTCAAAGTCCAAGAGTTGGTTTCCTTCCTTTTCTTGGAGAAGTATTATCACAGGAGATGTGACTCTGTCCTCATATGGGTGAGACTGCAGCTCATTTGTCTGCTGTTTACTCAAGAACTCTGTCAAAGCAGATTCTCAAAAAACAAATTTGAAAGAGAGACATTTATGTCTCTTTTCCATCCATCAAGCTTTTTTCAGAAATTGTGCAAAACAGAACTCCTGCAGCTTACCTGTTAGTGACAGAACTCATAGGACTGATCTATAACTGTTAATGGGGAAATTGTAGGATTAGGTATTTTCCTGTTATTTTTGCAAAGCTGTCCCTTTCACTCTGTCATTCCTTAAGTTTACTGAAATATGTGAGTGTTAACTACTATGAAAGGAAATGAATATAACACTTTAGAGAAACGTAGAGAAAATGTTAATGTGTTGAATTAGTAGGTCTTTATATCTTAGCAATCAATATTATGAGGTGATGATCTTTTTTTAACACCAAGACAATAGCAAACCAGATTATTATCCACTAATTGATTCTCCTTATTTTCCTTTATTCAGAAAGAAAAAAATATATCATGAGACTAATGTTACCAACACTTGATATGACAGAATAAATGTATCATATTTTAGCAATAAAATTAGTGATAAAATTTGCTATAAATAACTATTCTATTCTCAAGATGTTAAAGTATACATTTATATTTAATTAAAGTTACTGAGACAATGAGACATTATAACTTAAGGATTCCAATATTAGTAGAGATTTAAAACACTAAAAATTTTTATCCCTGGTAACACTGGTAATGTTTACTATTTTTCTAGGAAAACGAAACAAGAATATAAAATAAATTTTGGTTTTGACTTCTAATTGAGGAAGTTACCAGGCAGTTTTATGTTTTACAAAAATATTGAATTAAAAAACTTTCATAGTCTCTGAATTCATGAATATTTAGCATCCATATAAGGCCTAATGTTACAAAAGAATTAATAAGGATTCTTAGAAGGGAAAATAAATGTTAAACAAGCTTCCTTTATATCAATTCCCTTTTATTTTCTTACTCTGTCAGAATTACCTAAATTACAAGTGAAATAGGTTTTGTAGGTCATATAATTTCTGCATACAGAAATGTAACACTCCACTGAAAAGTTGTTACTAATTCTTAATACATTTTATAATATAAAGTTACCTCAGGGAAATTTCATGTCAGTTGACAAAATATTCAAGAACCAAGTATCGTGTATGCCTGAATCTATATAGGCTAATTGCATCCTATAATGCAATCTTTGAATTATGTTTTGCTGATGAAGTCACCAAGATCATTTCAGTTTCACTTTATCTTATTTTGAATTATAGATTCTGCATATATGATGCCTAGTACCACTATTTCCTGCCAGCTGAGGCAAAAACACGATTTTCCATTGTAATGATCATCTATTTTACTTCCCAAAATAGATAATAACAGTGAATATGTGAATTATAATTGAAAAAATAAAAATGGGTTATTATAATAATATGGCAAAAAGAAAATAAGTACTAATGTTTTCTGAGGATCAGAACATTCACTATAGTGTGCAGAAATATGGATATAAAAGTGCAAATTGGATCAATATCACTAAAAATTGCAGAGTAAGTAATTCTAGTGCTCTGTCTCTCCACCAAAACAACTAATAAGTGAGCAAAAACTCCCAGAATCAGCTTTTGCCGACTATGGAATTCAGTCAGAAAATGACAACAACCAACAGAATGCTAAAGGCAGGAAGAAGCTGATGCACTATAATTAGAGCTCTGTGGGTTTTTAAAATGCCTGCCTACTGTCTCATCCTCCTCAGATGGGCAGCAGCTATGAAGACAGCAGGCTGCACTCCTGGCACAGGTTGTGAGTGCCAGAGTCAAGGTAAGAGATGAGATTCTCAAAGAATTATGGTTATGTGCTTCTATCTATCTTGAGGCTCTCTCTCTGAATGAATGGTTCAAGGGCTTACCTTTGTTTCATCCAACTTGAAGTATTCACAGAGCTAGGCCTGCTTTTTGGAGGCTTTTGGTGAAAGCATTCAAAGACTAAAATATTAGCTATAGCAGCCTGGGGCAAGGGAGTAAGAGATGACATTAGGATAAACAATAGATAGGTCAAAACTGCTGAGACGAAAAGGTTAGAAAAGAAGGTATATGGTGGGGAAAAGGGCTTGTAAAAGTTGCCACGTACATCAGGGAATACTAGAAAGTCACATGCATGCCCAGAGCTGGAAGCGTGCTCAGAAAGACCAGAGAAGGCCTCACGCTTTCACCTCTGGTGAGTCCTCCCCATGCAAGCCACGAGTGAAGGCTAAGGCAGAATTATAATGGTGTGACTAGACAGCAAAGAATTGCTCTGACACAGAATCACTATGCTAAGATTAGGAGAGTATTGCATTTTTCCTTTCTTATCTTAGATCCAGGTATTTAAAGAGACATTTTCAAATTGACGAACATTAAGGCAAACAACACATTTCAGTGATCACATATGACAAAGTATAGACTTTACAAGACAGCTGAGAAGGACAATAAGCAAAAAAACAACAACAATACATGACAAACAGCAACAACAAACTCCTGAGGGGATGGAGAATCGGATTTCCAGAGTGTTTATATTATAATACTTAAAATTTCTAAAGCATGTAAAGAAACAAGAAAGTATGATGCATTCTTATGGGAATGAAAGAAATTAATAAAAACTGTTAGAGAATAAGGTCAGGCATCGGGCTTAAAACAAAGCAAAACAAAACACATAGTCTGAATTTTTATGTATTCTCCAAATTCACATGCTGAAATCTGATCACTAAAGTGATAGAATTAGGGGCCATTGGAAGATAATTATGTCATGATAATGCAACCCTGAGGAATGGGAGTTGTGCACTCATAAAAGAGGCCCTAGAGAGCTGCCCTGTCTCTTCCAGCATGTGAAAACACAGAACGAACTATTCTATAAATGAGGAGATGGGCCCTCACCAGACACTGAATTGCCTAACAACTTAATTTTGGATGTCCCAACTTACAGAACTGTGAAAAATGTATTTCTGTTGCTTATAAGCCACCCAGTTTAGGCTATTTTGTTATAGCATCTTCAACAGACTAAGATTACACTAAATCAACTGTCTTAAATTGACTCAAAGAGTTCACAAAATGATGAATAAGGGACAAAATGAAACTAGAAAATCAATGTCTCATAAAACAGAAAATGTCAACAAAAAAAACATAAATTATAAAAGTCAACCAAATAGAAATTATAAAGCTGGAAATTTTACTAACTGAAATAATAAAAAATTCACTAGAGTGCTTCAACAGAATATTTGAGTTATCAGAGAGAATGAACATATTTCATGGTAAGTTAATTGACATTATCCAGTCTGAGGACAAAAAGTGACAAGAATGACGATCAATACATAAAGGCTCAGAAGGCTGTGTGGCACAGCATCAAGTGTAACACTATACGTATAATGGAAGTCTCAGAGGGAGAGGAAAGAAGTAAAGGGGCAGAAGTAATACTCGAAAAATTATGATGATAAATTTCTAATAATGGTGAAAGACATGAAGCTGTACATGCAAGAAACCCTGAACAAACTCCAAACAGTGTAAGGTTAAAAATGCCTAGATCAAGAAACATTATGATCAAAATTGTCAAATCCAAAGATAGAGAATTAGCATGAGAGAAGTAATACATCAAGTACAATGGATTCTCAAAAAGATTAATGACTAAATCCTTAATAGAAATCATGCAGATCAGAAATCAGTGCGATGAAATGCTTAAAATGCTGAAAAGGGAAAAAAAAAAAAAGCAAACAAACCTTTAAACCAAGATTCTTATATATGGCAAAACTACAATTCAAAAATAAAGGAGAAATCAAAGCATTCCCAAATTAACAAAAATTGAGGATGTTTATCACTAACTTGCCCCACAGAAAATGCTAAAGCCCGCTGTCAAATTGGTATTGACTGATTAACACTATGGTGCTCAACTTTCTAAATAAGAAGAGAGGAAATATATATACAACTCACTCGCTGTCTATTTAGAAAACAAGGATTGTGTTTAAAATGATGGAAACAACTGAATGGATAGAAGAATGAGTCTCTGAGAGAATGATATAACAAACAGTGCCCAGCTCCAATAAATCACGATGCAATCTTACCCTTACTAATTTAAAAGGCAACCTTAACAAGTGTCTTATCATTCGTATTCCAGCTATATTTGTTCATTGAATAATTCTGTTTCCATAACAAGCATCCAAAACATGTTCAAACTGAAAATGCACATTTTACATGTGTTGCAGCCCTCAAGATGCGTGGACCATTTGTAAGGCTGGATTCCTCAACCACGGCACCTGCAGCCAGAAAACTCCTTGTTGTGTGGTTATCCTGTGCTTTGCAGGATGTTTAGCAGCATCCTGGGCCTCCACCCACTGCCTGCCGGCAGCCCTGCACCAACCTGTGTAAACCAAAATGTCTGTGACTATTGCCATGAGCACTTCAGTATAGGTCGGTGGAGGCAAAAGGCTGACTTGGAAAACTCTGTGTGGCCGGGTGAGGTGGCTCACACCTGTAATCCTAGCACTCTGAGAGGCCGAGGCAGGTGGATTACTCAAGGTCAGGAGTTCGAAGCCAGCCTGAGTGACAGCGAGACCCTGTCTCTACTAAAAATAGAAAGAAATTCATCGACCAACTAAAAATATATTTAAAAAATTAGCCGGGCATTGTGGTGGTACATGCCTGTAGTCCCAGCTACTCGGGAGGTTGAGGCAGGAGGATCACTTGAGCTCAGGAGTTTAACGTTGCTGTGAGCTAGGCTGATGCCATGGCACTCTAGCCCAGGCAAGAAACTGAGACTCTGTCTCAAAAAAAAAAATTATAATAGTTTAATAAAATTTTTTTAAAAAAGAAAACTCTGTGTTACATAACTAGTTAAATTATCATTATCTGGTAAGGGCTGTGTATACAGTCAAAATTCTCTATAAGAACCTCAAATATACTTGCTACTCTTAATGTGTCAGAGGTATGGTGTTCTTTAAAAAGTTTAGAATATTGGAGCATAGATTTAGAGATAAAATGCAGTCTGTTATTCCGAAGAAAAAATAACGTAAAAAAGGCAAATTTGTAGGCTGGGCGTGGTGGCTCATGCCTGAAATCCTAGCACTCTAGGAGGTCAACGAGGGTGGATCGCTTAAGGTCAGGAGTTCAAAACCAGCCTGAGCAAGAGCGAGACCCCATCTCTACTAAAAACAGAAAGAAATTAATTGGCCAACTAAAAATATATAGAAAAAATTAGCCGGGCACAGTGGCGCATGCCTGTAGTCCCAGCTACTCGGGAGGCTGAGGCAGGAGGATCTTTAGAGCCCAGGAGTTTGAGGTTGCTGTGAGCTAGGCTGACGCCACGGCCCTCTAGCCTGTGCAACAGAGTGAGATTCTGTCTCAAAAAAAAAAGGCAAATTTGTGTTTCATGGAGACTGGCGTGTTTTCCTCGGTAACACTATGATGCTGGGAGTTAGCATCTGAATTCCACCTACCTGATAACTCCCACTTCTGTACTCTAAGGTTCTCAACACTCCATGGAAGTCAGTGTCTGCAAATGCCACATCTGGGCCTGAGGTACAGAGGAATTGGACATTTCAACACTCTTCCTTTCATACCGAGCTGTCAATCATTATATTCTTCCTCAGGCTCCATTATTTACAATTTTAAAATCGAACCTCTTTATTTTGCATGGAAGACTGTCCTACCTAATTACAACATAGAAAACGTCATTATGACAATGGTTCCAAGTGACAAAATTATTGGGTCTGTCCTCATCTTTCAAATATGTGTCGGTTTTTTGGGGAACTCATTGCTCTTTCTGTTCTATGTGTACATATATATTATTCGGTCTCCCTTGAGGAAGCCCATAGATTTGATTTTCATGCACCTGACATTAACCAATGT
>CAUYRT010009098.1:0-115074 GCA_963574885.1 Lepilemur ruficaudatus | reverse complement strand
TTTCTTGGTCAACCAGAACCACAGGGATCAAGAATGCCCAGACCCAGATGGCCCCAGGGCCTTGAGTCGCATGCAGTCTCTCGCCAGGGGCCCAGCCGCAGCCAGTAAGGACACAGGCTGTGTCTTACTGTGTATTTTGGTGGCTGTACAAATATTACAAAACTTTTAAAATGTGGGGTCAGCCCTCCCTCCCTTCCTATGGCTGCCTTCTTTTCCTCCATCTTTAGCAAATGCAAAACTCGAACCTTTAGCTACAAACCTTGTGAATATTTACTTCTAAAAACTGTGCTGTTAAGGACAGAAAACATATATCTGCTTACACTGGTATCTCCACCTCCATGGATGTATTTGGTTAGAGTGACAATTTGCAGTTTGCCAAAAGGTTGCAACAATTTGCTAGGAGTGTGTACACCATGTCACCAGCTCTGGGGCCAGACAGGTCACATCCCTCCCCCAACCTAGGAATGACCTTTGCACTCCAGCCTTAGGTGGGCAATCCCGGGTCTGTCATTAATGCTTTGGAAAAAGTGAGAAAAAGACCAAGTAAAGCTTATGAGTTTTCTCAGTGTTGATTATGAAAGCACAATGAGATGTCTCAATTTTCCAGTGGAAGGTCATGTGGGTCAGTTCATCCCCTGGCGTAGCAACTTGCTATTGCCACCAAATGAGTCAGTTGAGGGGGGAAAACGTTAATTTGAGAGTAACTAGATCAACAACATGGCTCTGAACAAATTGGTGTCCCTCGTCTTAAAGAATTCCAGGACATCTTAGTGTGTCAGAGCTGGATAAGCTTCATCAATTTAAGTTATTGGGTTACAATTGTTGTCATGATTAGAATTCCACAAGCCCCCTTCCTGTTTTGCCCAGCCCCGCCCTTCTCTACCCTGCCCCCAACACCGGCACAGTCCACAAATGGACCTGCATTGCCTATGTTCTTCAGATTGAAAAACAGTATTTAAGAAAAGGAAAAGGATGAACCTCATGCTTCAGACCTGAGGATTAGGAAAAAGTCAAGGCACCACAGAGCTGAGCGCAGCACAGCCCCGGGATGGGGGCCTAGCCAGGGGATTCACCCAAAGGCAGGCTGGGAAGTAGGTCCTGGGAAACAGAGACATCTGCCCTACATGGGACAGAGCACTGGGAAAAGAACAAAAACCAAGTCTACCCCCTTAGATTTAACAATACAACCCAGTTCCTGGCCAATTACCCAACTCAGTGCAGCCAAAAGAAAAGAGAACTAAAAGGAAATCATTGATTGAACATCAGTCTCAGAGAACTAGATTTCTCTAAGGTAGTGGTTTACCTGGGAACTTGTTAAAAATGCAAATTCCAGGGCCCCACCTCCAACCCAATGAATCAGAAACTCTGGAGCTAGAGTCCAGCAGTCCGTGTTGTCAGGAGCCCTTCAGGGGATTCTGATGTGCCCTCCAGCTTAAGAACCATGGCTCTAACTTGACATGTGACAAGTATCACATGCCTGTATCACATGCATGTTCTGTTAATGCTGTGCTTTATAGGAATGCATGTATTTAATCACCATCATAACCTATGAGAGGTAGTCCATTAATGTTCTGATTTTATACAGGTGACACAGGAGGCTATGCAGCCTGTCTAAGGTCACATGTGAGTAAGTTGCCAACTTGGCTCTGAACCCAGGCAGTGTGGCTCTTAGTAGGCCCACTGGATACTGCCCTACCATGAGCACATCCAACCATGCAAATCACTTGGGTAGCTCATTAAAATTTGATTAGAATTCATAGATCTGGGGTAGGGCCTGAGATTCCACATATTTTATAAGCTTTTTATCCAGTAGGGTGCCAAGTTTGCCTGTGCACCCCGAATGGGACTTTCAGTGCTACAGCTGGGCAAACCCAGGCAGGCTGGTCACCTGAGTCCCAAGTGATTCTGATGCTCAGACTCAGAAGCAAAAATGCTGGCCCTTGAGGTGAGGAGTTTGGCTTGCATTCGAATATGATAAAAGTATTGAGTGCAAGAGTGTGGCGTGATCTGTTTTATATTTTAAAAAGATCACTTCTGCTTCTCCATGGAAAATAGATAATAAGAGTCAAGAACAGAGACTGGAGACGAATAGGGAAGCTGTAGTGACCCAGGCAGAAGCCTCTGGTGGCCAGGAGATGGAGAGAAGGAGGCAAACGTAGGGCATATTTTGGAGGGGTGGAGAAAAACAAAAAGGCAAGGATGAAGCCTAGGATTTTGCTCCAGGCATAGCTTTTTCTTTTCTTTTTGTTTTTTTGGTTTGTGTGTGTGTGTGTGTGTGTGTGTGTGTGCAAGTTCAGAAAAAGATATAAGAGCTAGGAAAGACAGCAAGACACAGAACAAGAGAGAGATGCAGGGAAACTATTCAATAGAGTGATGTGTATTTTTTTTCCTGCAGTAAAACTCATTTACCAATTAAAGCCTCAACCAGAATTTGTAATGCATGGGATGGGATGCATATAACATCACAAACAGCTGAAATTAGTAAAGATCTTTGAAGAACAAATGTCCCCAACCCCCTAAATTCATATGTCGAAGTCCTAACCCCCCAAGGTGATGGTATTTGGAATGGGTATTTGGCCTTTGGAAGGTAATTAGGTTTAGTGAGGTCATGGAGGGGGTGCCCTCATAATGGGATCAGTGCTTCTCTCTTTCTCTCTCCACCCACACACACCAAGGAAAGGCCATGTGAGGACACACAGAGAAGGTGGCTGTCTGCAACCTAAGGAGAGAGCCCTCACCAGACAGGCACTGACCCTGCTGGCACCTGGACCTTGGACTTTCAGTCTCCAAAACTGTGAGAAATAAATTCCTATTGTTTAAGACAGCTAGTCTATAGAATTTTGTTATGGCAGCCCAAGCTAAGACAGTGTCTATTAATGTGTTAATCTTTTTTGAAAAGCCACTATCCCATATGATGCATTAGGCAATTGGCCTAGAGGTGAAAATTAAGGAACATCAGGACTATGACAAAGACACAAGCCTGCGACTGGGACCCATCACTTGGAGTTCCAATGTCCTGACATAACTGGTTGGTGTCCAACTCAACCCTATTCATATCTCAGCTTCCCATCTTGCTAACTGTGTGACTTGGGACAAGTTACTCAACCTCTCTGAGCCTCAAGTTCCTTGTCTGGAAAAAAAGGGTAATAGCATACGCCTAATGGACATACGCTTTGGTGCCCACTGAGGGATGCAGCACCCACCTTCCTGGGTTATTGTGAGGCATGAATGAGATGAATGTGGCATGCTTGGCACAGTGTCTGACACACTCAAGGAATGCTAGCAAGTGTCACTGTTGTTGCTCAGTACTTGGATCTCTTCAATCCTGAACATTCTAGGTAATTAGGCCAAAAATGTGAGAAAAATAAAAGAGGTTCCCAGAAAGTCAAGAGACATGTGGATGCCCGATCCTGGGGAAATGGCGTGATAAATAAAGGAGTGCCACTTGGCTAGGTTCCACTCCACAGCTTTCTGTTGCTGGGTTTTATGCATCCATCTTGTTTCCCCAATTACACCAGAAGTTCTCCTAGGGGTGAGACTACATGTTATGCCTTTTGGGAGACCCACGTATACTTACCCCTACAACTGGGTATGCATACAGTAAGTGCTCAATAAATACTCTTCTTCAGCCTGCATAGAAGGATCAGTGTCCCATAGCTAAGATTTAGTAAAGGATGTGCCAGGGCCAGGTCAGGCTCTGATAGTTACAACTGATGCCAACGAGACCCCACAGGCAATTAGCTACACAGCAATGGAGATGTCCCATCACATTGCCTCAGATAGAGCCCCTGACTCAGATGAGCCATCGGTGCTCACAGACATGCTCTGTTGGTCCCAATGGGACAGAGGTGAGAGATCAGCTCACAGTGTGCAGAACAGTGCCCAGCACTCACATGATCTCAGTTCAGACTCATAGCAACCCCATGAGGTCAGTGTGGTTATTGTCTCCACGTTACAGATGAGGCAACTAAGGAGCAGAGAAGTGTAAGTGAGTGACCCACATTTACCCAGCTAGAAGACGGCAGTGTGGCAGGGTCACAACCCACAGCCTGGACTGAACAATTCCAAAGCCATTTCCTCAGCCACTAGGTCGAAGATGTGCATGGCCCATGGGGCTGGGAAACTAACTTCTGTAGTATACTCCAAGGACCAGAGTAACCCCTCAGGTTCTTTATAACCTGCAAACTGTTTAGTTAATAATAATCCGTCTAAAGAACACCTGCAGCTAGTTCCCAAATTTGCTCTTCGGGAAGCGAGAGGCAGCTCACCTTCCCAGAAAGAGCCTCATATCTAAAATTGTCCTCTATTTCCCCTACGACAAAGGCTAGGTTTCCTGCGCTGAAGTCGGGTACATGGTTGGCTCTGTGGGCTCTGTGGCTTTTCAGGCACCTTTCAGAATGATACAAATTTTTAAACTTTGTTTCAGAGGTAATTTCCACTCCAGCTCTTAAAGCTGTTAGCTGCCCCTGGGCCGCATGTTAGAGGACAAGAGATGCCAGAAGACTAACATCTGTTAGATCTTTCCCATCCATGTGCCAATGACATCATATGCTTCTTTTAGATAATTTGCACATTATCAGACTAATTTTCAGATTATCTAATCAGCAGACATTACCCTTAATCAACTCAATTCTCCCCTTTCAGTTCCACGGGGTACAACATGCCCTCCAGAGGTATACTAGAGCTGAGGCCTTTTTTCCTCTCAATGGGAAGGGAAAGCCTAGCTTTGTACCAGGCACACCACCACTGCACAGAAGCCTGAGACCTCCAGGGACCTAGGACAACCCAGCTTCAATTCCATGGACCTGAAAAACAAGCTTGAAATAAATTTTATACACCCACATTTTTCAAAAAGCATTTCCCTCTTAGGCGCTCTGAGTATGTTATAGAGAGCATGTTATATTTATTTATGCCATTAAATAAAAGAGACATACCACATAACAATAAGACTCCAAACAGACTTCTTTATAAATCACTTGTTCTTGCCTTCTAGCCATTGCTACTGTGGCTCCCACTTCCTGCAGGACAAAGACAACACAGCCGGGCATAGAAGACGCTTCTGACTGTGGCCTCTGCCTGCATGCCCACCTTTCCTCCACATCCCCTAAATCCAATACTACTGTCCAACCCGAGTGTCTCAACACACCATGCTATTTCATACCTTCCTGTCTTCGTACATACTGTCCCCTCCACCTGGGAAGCCACCTCCCTCCCAGGAAATCCCTCCTCACTCTCCAAGGTCTAACTCGAATGTCACCTCCTCAGTGAAGCCTTTGCAAATCCCCTAATGCAGTGGTCTTCAAGCTTCAGTGTGCACCAGAATGCCATTGAGGGCTTTTTAAAACCCAGATTGCTGCTCCCCAACCTCGGAGTGTCTGTGTCAGGAGGGCTGGTGGGGCCTAAGAATCTGCATTTCCAACAAGGCCTCAGGTGAAGCAGATGCCACACCTGCAACCCCACTGTCCCGAGGCACAGAAAGTATACTGTGCCCTTCAGCCCTGAGCTCCTTCACGAGTCTGTACGCACCCATTACACACTCCCACTCATGGCTGTGAGCTCCTCAAGGACAAGGACAGAGTCTTATTCATGCCTGTACTTTCCACTCCCAGCACACAGACAGTATTCAATATACAGTTATTAAACCAGTAGGTGGCTGGCTGGATGGACGGATGGCTGGATGGATAGATGGATGGATTAGGCTAAATTTATTTATACAGCTGTGTCATCCAGGTCCAGAACTTCATAAATGCCCACCCCCCCAAAAAAAGTACCTTGAGGACATTATCTATAGTCAATTTCCACTGTGCAAAGAAGGTAAAAAGAAATTCAAGAAGGGTGTGGACATTGTGAGCTCATGTCAAAAGGGCTTTGACTTCTAATCCAGCACCTTTCTGCTGCCCTGCACCCCGGGACTGCCTACCAAGCTGCACATAAGAAGTCACAGTGGGACACTTCTGAGTACACCCCTCAGAGCCCTCGCCTGCCCAGCCCTCCTCCCTTTGTGCACGTATGTGTGTATCTGCGTGTGTGTCTGTATGTATGTATGCTCGTGCACACACACACATGGCATTTGTAGGAAGTAGACAAAGGTAATGAGTGAAATGGAGGGAGGGAGAAGAATCCATTCTCACGTGGGGACAGGAAGGGCAGCAGCCCACACGGGAAAGACCCCATCAGAAAACTACTCTCTCCCAAGAGGGTGTTTGTGCCCTAAGCACCCCTGGGCTGCCTGTAGTTGGGGCAGAGTGGCAAGGTGCAAAGGAAAGGGGACAAGTCCATGGGAGACACAAGAAACGTACACTCGGGAGAAAATGAGAGACTAGGAGAGAAACAAAGGCGAGAGAGCCTCTGCAGGGAGGCAGAGACCAGGAGGGTGGCAGTCATTGCTGAGCTGGCAGCACAGGCAGCGGGGAGGAGGGACGGGGAGGGTCAGCTCTGGCTTGGGAATGCCACTGTGCCCTCCGAGCCACAGCAGGCGCAGTGAGCAATGGGCTCTGCTGAAGACACAGTTGGGGGGATGCGCAAGGGACAGCAGGAGGACCAAAATCCAAAGGTCTCTGCGACTGCAGGCGGTATGAACCCACCGCCCAAAGCCCTGCAAACCCCTGCGTCTGTAAGGCTGTTTCTCCATTAGCTGTTCCTCCCGCCCCCGCTCACAAGCAGCTTGGGTCACCCGGCAGCTCTGCTAAAGGGGGACAGTCAGCATTTCCATTCCACTAGTGTCCAGACCTTCCCCTGGGGAGCTGCAGATCAGCCTCTTGGATTCAGCCCTCCTGCCTTCCTCCCCCACTCCAAAAGCCCTGGCAAAGGAGGCTCACGAAGCTGAGACCCTAGGATACTGCCGAGCTGTCACATTCAATTCAGCACACAGCCCCAGTGGCATTTAGGGGCAGGATGGATGGGAGCCACCCCCTACCCCCAAACAGTGGGAGCGGCTAATGACTGGGTATTAATGATGCTGGCAATTAGTGCTCACAGGAATAGTGGGGGGCTGCTCACCAGGGGAACGTGGGAGGGAACAGAGCACACATTCGAAGGAGGAAGCAAATCAGTGGCATGTGCGGCGCAGGGAACCCACAGAGAACCCATTGAAGAGCAGCTGTCTCTTCAGTTTTTCCAAAGAAATTGGGGAAGGAGGAAAGGATGTCTTCTGTAGGCACTAAAGGCCTTTCTGCTGCACCCTCCCCACTAGCAAAATTGGGGTTAATCACAGAGCTCTAAGAGAGGATGTTGTGAAGAGATGTCATTAAAAAGGTATTTGTGAGGGTTCCAGAACCTTCTTCATGTGCGAAGGCCCCAGATCTGCTCAAGCATAGTTATTCTTTTCTCTGAGGTTTAAAACCTTTGGCTTGGCCACGCACAGTGGCTCATGCCTGTAATCCTAGCACTCTGGGAGGCCAAGACGGGTGGATCGTTTGAGTTCAGGAGTTCAAGACCAGCCTGAGCAAGAGCGAGACTCCCGTCTCTACCAAAAATATAAAGAAATTAATTGGCCAACTAAAATATATAGAAAAAATTACCCAGGCATGGTGGCACATGCCTGTAGTCCCAGCTACTTGGGAGGCTGAGGCAGGAGGATCACTTGAGCCCAGGAGTTTGAGGTCGCTGTGAGCTAGGCTGACGCCACGGCACTCCAGCCCAGGCAACAAAGTGAGACTCTATCTCAAAATAAATAAATAAATAAATAAATAAAACCTTTGGCCACTCAAATGGTCCTTTTTGAAAAACCCAATTTCTCATCAGCAAGGTAAGAAAGAGAAAAGCGGGAGGGAGGAGGTTGGCACGTGCGTGCTCCCTGGCAAACCCAGAGAGCCGAGAACAAGCAGCCCGTGAGGTTTCTTAGAGAGGTGTCTCCACGTAGGAGGAAAGACAGGCGCAGCTTCCTTTCTAAGCAAGGCTGTCTGGCCTTGAGGGGAGGACACAGGAGGCCAAAGACACCTACCGATGGAGGACAGAATAAAATACGCCAGTGCCCATCTCAGAAGTCAACAGCCAACCTGGAGGGGACTGGAGGGGACCACAGGAATGGCTGAGGAGGCTGTCGCCTTCCTCTTAGGGTCTGCAGCTCACCTTCCCCTACTGTCGCCAAAGCCATGCACATGGACACACATACACATGTACACAGGCATGCACATACATGTACACGCAGAGACACACACGAGTGCATGCATGTCCACATGCATACACACGTACATACACATGTACACATAGGCACACGTGTGCACATACATGTATATATACAAACACACACACTCACAATGAAGCTATAGGAAAACCAGGAAAGAAAAGACACAGACAAGAGAGAAACATTCCAAACCCCGCAGCATGAATAAAGCACCTATACGTGGGAACAAAACGGCCTGACATTTGAGAAGAGACATAAGGAGATAAGCCAGCACGAGGGAGTGAGAATGATACCAAGCCAATAAACACTTTAGAGAGGACAACAATTGCTAATAAATACTTTCCAGATAGTGGCCAAAATCAAAGGAGATTATTCTCAGCCTCCTTGGGGTAAGAGGCAGCAGCTCCTTGTGACCTTGCGGTCACTTAGACCAGAGAAAAGAGGAGAGAGGGGGAAATGCAAGTAGCAGATGCCCCAGTACAGGTCAACGCATTTTCCTTTCTGAAAGACAAGGGTGAGCTGATCAAGGAAACCTCTTCCCAGGGAGAAGACCTCAGTGTTGCGGCTACTCAGGAGCCGGCGGGGAGAGGCGGGCGAGCTCTGGGGGACACCTCCTGTTCTGCTCTTCAGATTCTGTCCAGACGACGACAGTAGGTGAGGAAACAGGGCTCTGTCACTCTCAAGGCCTGAACCTTGAAAGTAAGCAAGAATTAAAGCAGGGGCTATGAGCTGGACTGTGCCCCTCCGACTCCCAAATTCATATGTTGAAGCCCTGACCCACAGTAGCTCAGAATGGGACTGTATTTGGAGGTAGGGTCTTTAAAGAGGTAAAATAAAAATGAGGCTGTTGGGTGACCCTCATATCCAATCTGACAGATGTCCTCATGAGAAGAGGAAATGTGAGCACACAGAGAGACACCAGGGCTCGTGTGCACAGAGGACGACCCTGTGACGAGGTAGCAAGAGGGCAGCCCTGGAGGAAAGCAGCCCTGCTGGCACCTTGACCTTGGACTTCCATCCTCCAGAACTGTGAGAAAATAAATGTCTGCTGTTTAAATACCCCCAGTCTGTGGTATTTTGTGACAAGAGCCCCAGCAAACCAGTAAAGAAGGCAGTGTTACAAGGGGAAAGTAGGGTGCAGGGCATGAGAAATCACACACTAATCCAAAGAAAGGTCTTGGCCACGGGTACATTAATTATTCCAAATATTTGGTGAAGGTGGCCAACTGACATCAGTTGACTAAGTTGATCAGCTGAAACGCACAAGAGTCATCCTCGAATCCTAGAGTCTGAACATTTTTAAGATCTGATCCCTTTAATTACATTGAGTTGCTCACTTTAAGTACATCCACCACCACATCTTGCAAACAGAGTTTTAAGAAACACAGCATGTTCACAAATACTTTTCACAAGAGATCTCAGCATAGCCCGCATCTGGAAGGAAGCCCTAAAGATTCCACGTTCCCATCCCATTTCGAGGTTTTTAATAGGCCCCGAGACCATAAGGGATGTTCTAGAAGGAAGTCAAGTGGTAAATGCTAAGCTCCTTCTTGATTCCCTAATTCATAACTAGAAGTTGAGATAGGAAAGAAGGAACAGAAATGAAAACAAAAATCTTCAGGACCATTTTGGGTCTTCAGAGTCTAACATCCCAAATGGCAAATCTATCCAGATGACATTTGTCATTTGAGTGCTCAAGCAAAGAATATGGGGTCTGCAGGCAGTATTTCTAAGGCAGGAGAGCCCTGTACCAAAATCAAGACCCCCTATAACAAAGCCACAGCAGTAGATAAGAATATTCTAAGGCCCTGAGTGGCCAAGCTGAGATGTGGAGTGTCTGTCCAACTTGACGCACCCGAGAACGATGTCCAATGCAGTCTAGCAGCTGTGAGTGGTTCTTCTGGAGCTGAGGGGACAGAGCTGTCCGTCTGACATCTGACAGAGCCCAGGTAAGGACCTTCTCTTCAGCTTAACATTCACCTTCCTTCCTCTAGAGACAGAGCTGGGTGAGTGAGCGCTGTCCAGCTCACTATAAGCCCGGCTCTTGGCTGAGCCATGGGACAGCAGGATGGCTGACACGAAAGGGCCACCTCACTAAAGGACACTGAGACTGTTGCCACCAGAAAATGCCAGAAGTGAACCAAAGGAACACTCCCCAGCCCTGCCCACCCCACATCCTCGCAGCCCGACCTAACAAATGGGACTCACGTCTGTGGTTCTCGTTTCTGTGGTTGGGTGGGGACCGGGTCTCCTGATCTTGGGCCTCATCCCCCTCCTCGCTGGCCAGGTGAGTGTGAGCATAATGGTAGCTGAGTCCCGGCCGGTTCTTGTAGCGCTTGCCACAGACTAGAGAGGAAAAGAAGAGAAAACGGGAAAAGCAAATATCAGCAACCTCTGCAACCACTGCTGTCATTCTGCAAGCAGTGACTCCCCCGCCCACCCACCCCACTTCCCTTGAGAAGTGTCTCCCACCTCCAACACCCAGTGCCCCCACCCAACAGAACCAACACCCCTATAATGACACGGCTCACGTAAAGAAAAACCACAGAAGTAGAACACGGAGGTTAAGAGCTATGTGAGCGCTCCACCATTTCCTAGCTGTGAGACCCTGGGCAAGTCACTCAACCTCTCTGTGTTTCTTCAGAGAGAAAATGGGAATAATAACTTTCCGTACAGGGTGGTTGTGATGGGTTAACCTCTATGCAAGGCACTTAGAACAGCGCCAGGCCCGCAGTAAGGGTGATCGTTATTACAACTTTGAATTCAGAGGGCTCTGGGACCCTATGCAATCCAACATCCCCCGGCACAGATGAGGCAGGTGAGGCCCGCCATGCTAAGTGACTTGCCTGGGACACACAGTTAGCTGTGGCAGAGCCACCAGAACCCATGTCTCTGGATTCCTATGCAGTGTTCCTTCCACCACCCTGTGGTTGACTCTGTATGAAGAAGAAAGGTTTTATATGGATAATACTTTTGCTGTAGCACCCAGTGATTTTGTGCCCGGAAAACATGTTCCACCTCCACTGTGAAAACCATGCAGCTGAGGCATCCTTGTAGGTGTAACAACCAAGAGCTTGTGGCCCTGAAGCCCTGGAGCAGCTTCAGATACCCCAAATCTGTAAAAGCCGTTCCCACAAGCACTGCCTCCCAAATGAGACAGCCTGCGACACGGGCACAAGCGATATAAATATGGCTCCTTGTTGCTGAGAAGAAAGGGGAGCAGTTCCCCTGAGTGGTTGCTCGTACCTGGGAGGCAGAAGTTTGGCTAAATGGCTCAAGACCAGACAGCCACCCTCAACCTTCTCACACACAGAGTTTGGTGCCTCAGCCCCGTGGTGGTCGGAGTGAGGCACGGTCCCACTGCTAGCAGAAGCCTCGAGGGTCTTCACAGTAAAACTTCCATGCCAAGCCTCTAAGCTTGTCCCCTACCTCCCCAGTGGAGCAAGCCCAGCCTGCTCTGTTGGAGTGCTCCAGGGTCACAAACTCTAAGACACTGTCCCTTCTGCTTGCACTGACATGACTGAGTCATACCAATAAGCATAAATAAAGCTTTCCCAACTGGAGAGAGCCTAGACTTCAGCATTGAACCTGGCTTCAAATCCCAGTTCCAGTTGCTGAACTTCAGTGGTGTGACCCCAATGGTACAGAGAGGAGCTGTTATCCAGCCATCTCACCCAGTCCCCTTATTACTGCTGGTAGGCTTTCTTTTCCTACTACATTCTCTTGGGGTTTTTTGCTAGATAACCATTGGCAAAAATAATGTCATCTTTTCTTTCCCATATTTACATAAACTATTTTATCTTAGCTTAATCATTTGTACGAACCAGCAAGACAATATTTCAAAATGGCAAAAGCAAGCATTTCCTATTTTAATGAAGGTGAAGTTAGTGTTTCACTGTTTATAACGATGCATGTAGCTGATTTTTAGTCTTTACCAAGTTTAAGTAGTTTCTCTCATCCCTGTTTTAGAGTTTTATTACAAGAGAATTTTATCAACTGCCCTTTCAGCATTTACTAATACAACTTTCCTTGAGTTTGCTGATATGGTGAATTATGCTGATTTCTTAATATTTCCTATTATTGAACCATTCTTGCATTCTTACAATGTGCTGTTTGGTCAGACCATATTATTTATTTGCTATATTGCTGCATTCTATTTGCTAATACTGCATTTTGCCTCTGTACTCAGATTTGAGATAGATCTAAAATTTTTGGACTATCTTTTATCAGGTTTCAATTTTACGGTTGTGTCAACTTTCAAAAATGAATTCAAGAATTTTACTGCATGAAATTGGACAAGATATATCTCCCTCTGTGCCTTTTCTTTTATCTGAAAATGAGGATAATAGTACTTACTTTGAAAGATGGGTAAAAGGATTATAAATAGTATTTGTAAAGCATTTCACTCAGTACCCAATACATAACAGATGCTCAATTAACAGGAAATGAGGGGCAAGGGTCATCTGCTCTGTTTGGCATGTCTTAGGTACAGGACTCTCCTGAAAGAGGGACTTTGACCCTTGCCTCATACTATGGAATCTGGCAATTGGTTGGATTCCCTTGATAAGGTAAGACAAGAGTCTGAAATTCAAGTTGGTCACCTAGTGATTATAAATTTAAGGCCTGTAATTGGCTACTTACATTCACATGTGATTTCTCTCTCTCTCTCTCTCTCTCTCTCTCTCTCTCTCTCTCTCTCTCTCTCTCTCTCTCTCTCTCTCTCATATTGCAAAAAAGATAAAAATGGCTCTATGCATCTCAATTCCATGTAACTCAGGAAGCAGGACCCAAAGAGGCCCCTGAAGCACACACTGGGCCTGCTTGTGGCTTTTTCTATTTAAACTTTTAGATGATCTGAGGTTAATAAGCAGCAAATTATGGGGTCATTGGCTATAAATCTATTTAGTCACCAAGCATACTGTGGGTGAGGAATAAGCGTTGATTAAAAGTAATGATAATATCACCAGTACTTACAGCCTCAGCTGCCTCTGCAGATCTCCCAGAATAAACTCCACAACATCTCACTTGTGCCATTTTGTCATGTCAATCACTGCTACTTTCCTTAATCACAGAATTTCAGGATCTTAATGGTCATTTGCGCTAATCATCCACAGAATTGTTTTATTCCCACGAATACTCTAGAAGCCTGTTCTGGGATAACTCCACTGACGGGAAATGCACTACTGATCACAGCAGGCATTTCTCCTTTGGACTCCATGAATTATGACTATATCTGCACTGGAGGACCTCTCTTAAGGACAGTTTCATATCTATTTCATCTTGATGTCAACAACTCTACCTTGTTATATGGCCATGCACATACCACAACTTCAAAACATATTTGTTGAGTGGCTGATGAATGAACACGGGACCACTTGGTGGGAAAGCCAGGAGATGGGAGAGGAGGTACTTATAGAATCTGACCCATCTACCCACATTAAACTCAGACTAATTGTTCTTAAAATCTGCAAAACCATACCCAAGAAAAAGCTCCCTCTATCTCCTTCTGCAACACGATAGAGAATAATAATTTTCAGAGCAAATCTTTTTGCTAGAACAGAGATTCTCAAAAGAGTGGTCCCCAGACCAGCACTGTCAACATCACCTGGGAACTTGTCAGAGATGCAAATTCCCAGGCTCACCCCAGACCTGCTGGATCAGAAACCACGGTGGTTTGAGAACAACTATGCTAGAAGATTGAATATATTTAGGCTTGACTCCACCCACCCTGTCTCCACTTGCCCTTCTGGCTGGACATGCGGGCGAGGGCAATGGAGGCTACCCTGAGACCTGTGCTTGGTTATTAGAAGAATCAGAACCACACAGTACAAGGAGATCCTAGAAGCCAGACTCCTTTTTGAAGAGCCCTCTGGAGGGAGCTTCATTTTTAACTGACTGCTTGTAATGTGTCACTCTTCATCATCAGGTCTTCAATTCAAGAAACACTTAGGAAATACCTGATACATGCCTCACCCTGTGGCACTAGAAGGACAAAGATAAAGGAGCCCCAGACCCCTTCGTCAAGGATTCACAGTCTCGCAGAGGAGATGTGCACACACACAGGCGAGCAGGGAGGTGGAGTAGATACGGCAGTGTGAGCATGTGCGGGGCAAAGAGGGCCCCAAAGAGGGGCTGGCAAATGGGGTGGGGGACGGCTTCCCAGAGAAGGAGCCCCTGAGATGAGTGAGACTTGAGCAGGCAGACAAAGAAGGCAAGGGCATTCCAAGCACCAAAGCCTGCTAGCCAGCACTCAGTGAACCTGAACTTCAAGGAGTCTAATAAAGCTGGACGGAAGGAGAGGTTGGGGTGTGTGAGGGGGCTAATAGCAGAGGAAGCTGGGCAGGGCTTTCTCCTAACACCGGGGGTGCCAGGGAAGGGTCTTATCCAGGTTACATGTTAGAAATGCTGCTTAAGGTTGTAGGGCAGAAGATGGACTGGAAAGTGGCAAGGGGCTATTTTGACTGTCTACAGGTGAAACGATGAGGACTTAGGCATGGAGAGGAACAATGGGGTGGGAGAGGCATTAAACAGAGAGAATCTGGTGGAAGGGGTGTGAGTAAGAAAGCAAGGAGGAACCGGAGAGACTATCGTGGCCTTCCTGGCCACGCCCCACCAGCCCACCAACCTCTCCAGCCTCATGAGACACCACTTCCAGCCTCCTGCTCTGCCCTCCTGCCCTCTGGCCTTTGTGTTTATTAAACATTTTTCTTCCCACCACAGAGCCTTTGCACTAGCTCTTCCCTCTGCCTAGAATGCCCCCATCCTCAGTTTGCCTGACTAAGCCCAAATCATCCTTCAGATCTCAGTTCAAATGTCGTTCTCCAGGGAAGTCTTTCCAATCAAACTTAGGACCCCAAGTCTCTACCTTCCCAGGACTAATCCTGTGTCAATACAGACAGTTCCCAATTTACGATGGTTTGACTTATGATTTTTGGACTTTGTGATAGCGAGAAAGTGAAATGCATTCAGTAGAAACCATACTTCGAGTACCCATACAACTATTCTGATTTTCACTTCCAGTGCAGTATTCAATAAATTACATGAATATTCAACACTTTGTCATAAAATAGGCTTTGTGTTAGATGACTCTGCCCAGCTGTAGGCTAATGTAAGGGTTCTGAGCACATCTAACGTCAGCTAAGCTAAGTTACAGTATTCGGTAGGTTAGGTGTATTAAATGCATTTTTGACTTATAATACCTTCTACTTATGATGGGTTTACTAGATGTAGCCCCATTGTAAGTTGAGGAGCATCTGTATGCGTCTCTCCTCCAGCAATGAGCACGGCAGGCCCTGTGTGTTTGCACATGTTCACCCCCGAAGACCAGCAGCAGGCGCTCAGTATCAGCTAAGGGAAACAATGAAGATGCCCAGGTGTCTGACTCGGGCAACTGGGTAGAAGGATGTAGGAGGAAAACCAGATTTAAAGAAGGAAGAGAATGATTTCAGTCTGGGGTTGGCTTTGTACACCTGGAGCTTGAGAAAGAGGTGGATTTGGGAGTTGGCAGGGTGGCCATAGATGCTATAAGTATGGAGAGAAGAGCCAGGAGAGATTGTGGAGAGAGAAAAGAGAGGTGTGGGCATAGGACAGAACTCAGAAAACACCAGTATCCTAAGAAACTGGTGGAGAAAGAGAAACTGATTTTTTTTTTAATTTGTTAACAAAGACTCACACAGGAGTGGGCAACACAAGCCGAAGGAGTGGGGTTTCAAGAACGACAATGGCAATGATACCACCAGCCACGCACGCCTCCTGCTAAAGCTGTGGAGTATCTGCAATGGGCCAGGCCTGTTCCAAGTGTCTCACAGTGACTCGCATCCCCATGGTAAAGAGAGATGAGCCGACTCCACACGGAGGCAGAGCCACAGCAATGTCAGGTACCTGAGAAGGCTCAAGAGGGATGGGGATGAGAAGAGACCACTAGATTTGGCAATTGGGAGGTCACCTTAGTGAGAAGAGAATCCGCAAACTTATGGAGGACAAGACGACTGCAGAGAGCTGGGATGCTCTAGAAGGGAGGAAGTGGTGAGAGGCTGACACATGAGTCCTCCCAGCATGGCTGTGGGAGGAGGGAACAGGGAGGCTGGAGGGGAGCACAGGGCCAGGGGAGGCTGGGGTGGAGCCTGTGCTTTACCATGGTGGCTCCTCCAGCAGGGCCACAGGCTGAAGGGAAGGCGGTAGTGGGGAGGGGGGCTGAAAGGCAGGGTTAGAAGGGATTGGAGTTAATGAAGCAACAAGGTGACCTCAAAATGAAGCTTCTGACCCCAAGTCCTAGTCCTTCAAATGACTTAAATGACTTCATCTTAGGGGCAAGAGACACAATCAAGACTTCCAAGATTTATTTTGGTTGGATTGCATCAGGATCAGACTGCAATGTTTCAATGGAAAGAAGTGCCTTGAAAATCCTGCTTTGACTGGCTTGGAAAAGCCAGCACTGTTTCACCTTCTGTATTTAAGCATGTCTTCTTGTCACTGCAAACACTATGGGCCAGGTTTGTGGGCACGTGACCTGTGCATCCAGACGGGGTCCGTGTTCAGAAGGGCCCCATGCTTGGTTTAATGCTCTGCTGTTGCCATCTTGAAATTCCTAATATTTATTGAACAAGGGGCTCCTCACTTTTATTTTGTACTGGGTCTTAAGATCACGTAGCCAGTCCTGGAGACCCGGCAGGGCTGGGCATAGAGATCTAGCACTAAGTTACTGTAAACAGCCAGCCTGATAGCGGGAGAGCTGCCAGGTCGAATCCAGGTCCCAAACAGCCCTGAGTCCAGAGTACAATTCGCTTCTGAGATAACGTTGCAAGTCTAGCCAGAGCAGTTAGCCAGTCAGTAGTAGTCATTTCAGTGCCATCGACTGCTCTGGCCTTGCTTCTCGGTCAGCCCTGCCTGCAGAGAGGCAGGCTCTATAGTGAGTGAGTGGGTGGGCTCCATCTGATCTGTCTGGGTTCAAGTCCCAGCTCTGCTGATGACCAACAGTGTGATCTTGGGCAAGTTGCTAAACCTCTTTGTGACTCAGTGTCCTCTCTGGACAACAAGGATGGTGGTGACAGCACACCTACTCACAGTGGTGAGAGCCACATGAGAGAATGCACTTCAAACAATCCCAGCTCACAGGACGGCTCAGCCAAGAGAACAGACTCAAAAGCGGGGGGAGGGGAATGTAGTCATTTTTCCTCTGCAGTCTTAGGTAGTAGAATAGTAAGGGAAAGAGAGTGAGGAAAGAAACATTTTGAAAATAAAGTATTGGAACCATCTGCTATCCTTTTACCCTGTCGGCAATCTCACTCTGGAAATGTCTGTCGTGCAGAATCAGCCCGAGCCCCATGACTGCTGAAGCATGCAGAGAGGGCCCTGCTCCGTCCTCCCACTCCTGTCCCCTTCCCCGGGGCAAGCTCCTTTGCATCACCACCTTGGAAGCCACCACCCTGGGGACCAGTCAGCTCTGCCTGTGCACAACCTAAGGTCTTTCTTTTCACCTTGGCAAGCATGCACCTGGATTTTGTGTTCCTGGCACGGTGTGCGTGGAGAGCGACGGCTGTGACAATAAGGGAGGTCCAGCTTGCCTTCCCTCTCTCCTTCCCCCTGGGGCGGATCCATCTGTCAAGCTGCAGAAATAGTGTTTGCCCACTTCCCAATCCAGAACTAGATTCTCCCTGCAGGGCCTCCTGTCTGCAGTTACGGATGCCTTCAGTGTCACCCCAAAATATTTACAGCATGCCCCTGTCTCCCTTTCAATACTACCCTGCTCGTTTCTTGTCTGGGCAGGGGTGGGGGGAGGGGGAATGGGGGCAGTTTGTGTGAACAAAGCCAGCTGCAGCAGACAGCAGAATCCTTCCTGCCTGGGAGAAGCGGCGGCCTTCCCCACTGATAACTTAATGACTCTGGCACATTTTCATCAGCCCAACTTGGAGCACGCAGTGGGCATCTGAGCCAGTGGTTTCCGAGAGACGGAAAGCAATTACAGGATGAGCGTCCAGGAAACAAAGCCTGGGCCCTGGAGTCACCAGCCATATCTCATTCCCAGCTCTGCCCCATGGTACTTACATACAGCCCTGAGGACACCACTCCCTTGTCTCTGCAGATGACTTCTGTCTCTAACACAGGCCCAGCAGTGCCTGGCATCTGCCAACGCAAGGCATCATACCTACAGACCATCACCAGGCACACATTCCTACGCAGACTCTCAACAGCTCATGAGGCAAGAGGCCCCATTTTACAGATAAGGAAACTGAGTCTGGGGGAGTTTAAGCAACTACCTATACAGCAGAGCCAGGATTTAAACACAGGTCTGTCTGTGTTAGAAGCACAGGACTGAAAGATGCACTGGTCAGTCTCTGTTTGTCACTGCCCCTTCCCAATCCACCCCCAGGGCCTGGGGCTGACCTGCATGGCCTGCCTCACTCACACTCCCTTGCTCTCTGCTGCTGGTAGAGTGTGGCCAGAAGGAGGCACCGGCAGAAGAACAGAGGGTGAGAAGAGAGATAAGTTGGGGACCAACTTATCTGTGCTGCTTGGGCCCTGTGCTCGTACAGGGGCTGCCCCTACCCCAGGTCCCAGTCCTCCCCTGCTCTGGGAACCATGTGTCCCCCCTGCTCCTTGGGGCTAGAGCTGGGAGGGCTTCCCACTCTCCCTTGTCAGTACCATTATCCTGCCCACACCTCCATAATCATTCTGTCATCAAATTCCCTTGCATTCAGCTCTTCTGAGCAGAATCCTATGTCCTGCCAGGGCCCGGGCAGATTGATGGGAGAATCACAACCTGCCAGGCTGCTTTGTAGAAGTTCAGAGCTCCTCACACCTTCCCAACAACCCTCCATCTTCTCTCTGAGGGATGGAGGCATGCTCATCACCAATTCCCTGGGAGAAGCCCAGTGTGAGAAAAGCCCCGTGTGACTCTCAGATATAAACTCACATTGGCACAAAACCTAAAAGATACTTCAAGATGCCATCAGCTCAGACTTGCGTACTCAGGGTGAGGCCGTTAATCGGTAAGACAATTTTAATGGTCCAGGCTTTTCTCAAGAGCCAATTTTGGCTCCGCAAAACTCAAAGTGATAAAAGTGGTGGCTTCAAGATTCATCCATGTCCTGCAATGTTCAGGCCCACCCCTGTTTAAGTGACAAGAAGCCCCTCTTGGGCAAGTCCAGGCCTCCTACACCCAGGTGAGCTTCCCCCCAACCCCACCCTTGAAGCTCAGAGGCCAGCGGAACAGGTAGCCTCCTGGAGACCTGAGGCCTGGCCCTGAGTCTAATACTAACCTGCTATGCACCTTGGACAAATCCCTGAACTTTCTGGGCCTTGATTTTTTTAATCTAGAAAATATGGAGGTTGGATCAGATGGTCTCTAAATCTCATCCATTCTAGCACTTCACAGCTCCCTTTTTCTCTGGGCCTTCGAAAGCCTGTGTACCTCCTGAAGCTATTATTCCCTCAACTGCAACCAAAAACTGATGCAGGCTCCCGGCCACAGGCTGCCCATGGGCTGGCTGCACCCACCTCCCCACCCTAGCTGGCAAGGTCTGCCAGTGCCCTCCTGGGGCTTCATATCTTCTTTCGGGCCACCCCTGATGCTTATTTTAAACTGAATTCTTCTGGATAGCAACACAGGAGGCCGGAGTAGGGATGGGGCATAACATCCTGATATTTTACAGCCGCACTCCTCGGGGCCTGGCACTGACCCAGGATCTATCAAACTCCAGTGACCCACAAGTCCTGTGTATCTATCAAGGGAGAATGTTCTGCTTATTTTAGGAATTCACTACATGTAAATGTGACTCCTGGTTAAAGACAGGAAGAAAGGAGATAAGCAGCGAGACCCTCATTTCAAAATACTACATAACCTGATTCTGGATCCCCAGCAGAGAAACCACTGTGTTAGAGGGACTATTTCCTGCCCTGCTGCGGAGCAGGGTGACAGAACGCTGGTGCACTCCAGAGTCAGCCTTCCTGGGTCAGCTCATGTGCTATGTGACGTTGGGCAGTTAATCTCTGTAAGACTCAGTTTCCTTGTCTACAAAGTGGGGATGATGGTTTGTACCTCGCAAGGGTGTGATGAGAGCTGAATGAGTTCATCCTTGTAATGTGCTTCGCACAGTGCCTGGCACACAGCACATGTGCAAAAACCATTAGCTGGTTTTAATAATTCATTTCACTTTGTCAGACTGCTTCCCTGGACTCTGAAGACTCCAGCAGCTAGTGCATCAGAACACACCTGGGACTCAGCTTAGGTGTTAAATAAGTACTGTTTCTTGATCTGGTATTAAGAAAATAAATATTTACTGAGAACATCTATGAACCAACCAATGAGCTAACTGCTTTTGCAAGCTGTCTCATTTAACCCTCTTGGAACCCCTCTAAGGTTAATAGGAAGTAACCCAGCAAAGACTCAAATCCCAGGCTTCCAACCCTCATCCCTCGTAGGGCCGTGTCTTTGATTCCTTATTCTTATGAGTCCTACATTAGCAAGTCTTTAGTCAGCTTAAAGAGTAAAATGGAATTCCTTTTTTTACTCTTACAATAAAAATAATGTAAATAATAAATATAATTGTCAACATTTCTGGGGAAGGTAAACAGAGAAAGGTCAAAAGTCAGGCCCAATTATCAGAAGGTGTGGTGGCCGCCAAGCGTTTGGGAATCTTGCCAGTGTCCTGTCTCAGCATCTCTATGCGCCTCCCATGCCTGGGTGACATCTGACATCACTGCTGCCTCAGATGCAGAGCAGGCTTTATTTGTGGGTCCCAAACTATCAAGTGGGATTCACCACTGCTCACCAAGGTAGGCCTTCTTCCAACCTACAACATCAGTGTAAGTTCCTCAACTCCTTTGTTCCTGATGGACAAAGTTCCAAAGGACAAATGAACAAATTCCTCAGTTCCTAATGGAAACAAATCTCCATTAGCATCTGTTAGACATTTCTGCCTGGAGTTCCCACCATTTCCACAAACTCATATGTCAGTTCCATCACTTCCCCAAAATTACTTCCCCCTTCAGAATATTCCAGCTAAGCCTCCCCTCCTGTCTCAACTGCCCACGTGCAAGATGTCAAGCGTTACCACTGTCCCCTCCCCCACGCCTCTCTTCTGCTCCTACATCCCGTCTATCCTCTGCCAGGTTCCGTGGGTTTTTCTTCCATAAAGCCCTGTCCATTTCATTCCTGCTGTCACTACCATCCAGACTTCATGTCTTCTCCTACCTGACCAGGAAAGGATCTTCTCAACCATCAGGCTTCGGGCTCTCTTCCCTGAATGCCCGATCCTGCAGATTCACCTTCCTAGAAACATCTCTGGAATTGCCAGGATTCACACAACTCGGCCTGGCGTTCCCAGAAATCCATCACGCCCTCAGTCTTCCTACCCAAACACTCTGCTTGGGCCCTGCTGATCTATGTTCTGCCTGGTACATACGTCCCACATTCCTCTCTCCAGCTATTCATCCACAGTGTGGAAGCCCTGCTATGCCGGGACTGGGATGCAACGACTATGACATGGCCCTGCCCTCTGAAGGCTCACAGTCCAGCTTGAGGGAACAGACAAACCGACAACAGTTATCACAGTGTGAGAGGCAGCCCAGGTATGCACAAGGCACCAGCAGGTTCCAGAAAGGAGTGCATGTGTGTGTTGGGGCTGGTAGGGGAGAGAAGGGGAGGGAGAGAGATCAATGACTGGGATCAAATCCTGGCTCTGCCACTTATTCACTGTGTGGCCTCAGGAAAGTGAATTCACCCCTCGCCTCTCCAGTCTCCTTATCTGTAGGATGGAGACGACCGAAGCTTCTATCTCATGGCACTTTTGCGAGGGTTGAAGAGTTAATACTGATGAAGCCCACTGAACATTCCAGTCCCATGATGTAAGTCAACAAACTTTAGCTTTACTATTATTAACTCTTCCCCCCAAACACACACACACACGGAGACCTGCATCAGTTCAATCCACACTCACTGAGGACCTTTTTGGCACCCTAGGGACAGCCTCCCTTGGTGACCACTCCCTCCCCTGTTCCTGCAATGTTCACTGTCACCTCGATTATATACCACCTGGCAGTGTGGTATCTCCTTGTGTGATACCAGCCTTATCTCACTGAAGAAAGAGGAAATAAGGAAAGGTAAAGGCGAGGGACACCCTTATGAAGCATGTACTAAGTGCAAACCTTTTCACATACATCCTCACAGTCAGCTTTCCCAACCATGCACCATGCCCGGCAGAAATGGAGACTCCCAGCGGCAAAACGACTGTCTCCACGTCCCAGATAACAAGCAGCAGGTCCGCTCCAAAGTCAGTGAGCATTCTCCTTCACCTGCTCTCTCCTGCCTGGCTGGCACCAAGCAGGCTGCCTGCTTTCCTATACTCCCCCCGTGACTTGAAATAAGAGAAACCAAAGCTGTTTGGCTCTGACCTCACAACTCTGCTTCTAGGAATAAAAGCATTGTGCAAAGATACAGCTGCAGTATTGTTTTTTAATAGTGAACAGATGATAAGATGTCCAACCATTTAATAGGTAGAACATTGATTGAGCAAACTGGGACATGTCCATAAACTGTGGCCTGTCCATGTAATGGAATACTATACAGCCCTGCAAATGAGTCATTAAAATGTATTTATGACATAGAAAGTTGTTCTCCATGTATTGCAGAGTGGGTGGGTGGCTGGGTTAAAATGGTATGTATCATTTACTGGTCACGTGTGTATGTGTGTGCGTGTGTGTGCATGTGTGCGTGTGTGTGTGTGTGTGTGTGTGTGGCGGGGGAAGAAAGAAAGAAAGAGAGAGAATGAGTTCTAGAATAGTATACAGCAAAACAAAATGTAAGTTATGTCTGAAACGTGAGATTATGGGTGATGTTTATTTTTCCTTTTTTACATATCTGATTTTATATAATTTCTGATTTTTTTCTGTAATGAACAAATACTATTTCCATCGAAAAAGTTATTTTTAAAAATAGTAAAAAGAACGTCTACAGATGTGAATATCTACCCTCTTATGGGTCCTCCATACCTTAATGGGCATAATTTGTCACAAGGTTTGCACTAAGTAGCTGCTGGCTGAGAACGAGCACCTGGCTGGATGAGGAAACAGTCCAGAGAGCGTGGGTCATGGTGCAGGAAAGGCGAGCCTGGGTTAGCCAGTCAGTGGGCAAGACGCCAGCCCTGGAGGGGAGGGGACAGGCTGCAGGAGCAAGGGAGGCAGAGACAGGAGGGTCTGAGGGCAGCAAAGAGAGACTTCAGCCTCTCCCCAGCCCTGCCTCCAGCCAGCCCTGACGGACACTCTGCAACCTGTGCCCATGACTCAGTGGCACTTAAATATTTAAACAGACCCAGCTTTGCCGCAACAAACACACTCGATCTCCAGGAATTAATCCCATGCCACAGACACCGCTCCACAAATCAAGTTTCTGGGACGCCGAGCCTTTCCCACCACCCCCTCCTAGCCCGACCCCATCCAAGGACCCACCAGACAACTGAGTGATGAGCCCACTTCCCTTCAGCGACGAGGCCCGCCAGCCTGAAGGCCGCGATATTGGCTTTCCCACTGTAGCTCAAAGGTAAAAAGCACTCGAGTTGCCACGTGGGCCTTAATGCCCTCAAAAACAATTTGTTTAATAAGACTGCAATAGTCATCTGATTCTCCCTGCCGCACTCAGGTATGAACGTGAAGGAGGGTGAGGTCAAGCAGATTTCCTGGGACTGCCTCACGTTCAACTGTATCTAACCCACGGGAGGATCCATAGCCCCTCTTGGCCTGTGGCAAAGTTTCTGTGATATCCCCAAGCCAGTCCTCCCTTCCTGTCCTTGAGACATCTTATCTTGGGGTAAAGAGCCTCCCTGTTAAGCTGCTGTCTGGGAAGAAAGGAGCCCACAGTGTGGGGGAGGGGTGCTGACCAGGGCAGTCCCAAGACCCGAGAGAGGAGCCACCCCTCACTGACAAATGAGCACACTGGTGCCACAGACGCTGAGAGGCAGAAGCAGGACTAGACTTCTGCACTCTTTGCCTTTCGCCTGATATCCTCCTCCCTGCAGTACGCCACCACCAAGGAGCACAACATTTCAGAGCAGGGAGAGACCCCAGACCCTAATCTGACACGGCCCCACTGGGCTGGCTACCCCTCTGCCAGGTTTCCAGAGAGAGGCAACGCCATGAAGTGGTGAGGTTTTCAGTCACAGGCCACACCATCAAAACTGCATGTCTGTGGGGTGTAGGTGGCACACGAACATTCCAGAGGCTGAGTTGAGAGGCCCCACTCTGACGTGGGAACTCCAGGCGGAGGAGACTCAGAGGAGAGTCATGCTAGTAGGAGGGCTCCGGTCACGTCTATTTGCCTTTTGTCACTAATCACCCTTAGGCCCTAGTGGTGGTAGTGGCAGTGATTTTAATAGATTTCCAGTTAAGAGGCTCAAAATCACATAATTCATTCCATTCTACTTCAGTTATAATTACCACCTGACACCAGCTTGCCACCCTGACACCTAGAAGTCTGTCAACAGTGGACAGGGCTCCACCTCATAAATAAGGTGTGCATGCCACTGATTAACTTTTAAAACATTTTTTTCCACAGCTCTCAGGAGAACCAAACTCCACGATAGGAGGGCATACTTAACCAATTTGTGCGGGAGGTGTCCTAGGGTGTATCAGTTCTGAGCTAGAGAAATTGGGATTCATACCCAGCTTTAGCATTAACCAGCTGTGTGACCTTGGACAAGTTCCTTCACCTCTCTGAGCCTTTTAGTTTCTTCACGGTGACATGAGGTCAACTTGTCCCTGCCTCTCAAGGTTAGTGTGGGGATTTACGAGACCTCTATGTAAGATGCTTAGCATCACGCTCTGCACTCGGTAAGCATCCACTGGCAGGAATTATTACCATGATTTAGAAAAAACTGGAAAGGAAAAAAAAAAATTTCCCAAGTCATTCCCCTTGTGCCCTGCAAAAGGACAGAGCCTTGCTCTGCCCCTCCCTAAATGGCTAATGCTTAGAGACAAAATGTTCTCCCTGAATATCATCCCATTCTCACCAACTTCTTTTCTATGATGTTCCTTGAACAAAGAAAATGGAAAAATGGGTCTCTCATCAGGAGTCTGCCCCAATGATGGGAACAGGAAAACTCAGGGTTGGGAGTAGTTAGGAAGAAAAACGGCACACTCTTTAAATGACTTTTAAAACATTCTAGTAGCCGAACCCAAGGATCCCTTTCACATGTCTGTCCCCAGTTATCATCCCACCTATAAAATGGGGCTAATGATACTATTAGGATTTAAAGCTACTAAGTAAATTAAAATCAAGTGCTGCATTGCTGACTTTTATACTGGACCGCTGAGTTTTATATCAAGGCTAAAAGAACTGGAAAGGAAAGATTCTAAAGAGACCAACTAAAACAGTGATGCAAGCCAGTGGCAAGCTGCCTGGAGAATTCCTGGAGACTCAAGAACTTCCAGATGCGAAAAGTAGGGAATAATAAAAGGGCTGGACAGTCAGAGTCCGAAAGCCTTCGAGTTTAGACACGTAGATCAGTCATTCTAAAAAGTCAGTATACATAAGAATCCCCTTTTGAGCACTCAAAAAAATGCAGGCTGCTGGACCTGCCCTTCCTGTGATGCGGATACAGGAGATCTGGTGTGGAGCCCAGGAATCTGCATTTTAATTAGTAGGTATTTCTGTGCAGATGGCCCAGGTCTACAGCTTGATAAATACCGACAGTCTTTCCCATGAAGTCCTGTTCTGTTGCTTCATTTGTGCGCAATGAACACGTTTCCTTAGGCAAGAGATTGCAAGGGAAGAAACAGTACTTTAATCCTTAAGCTTGGTAAACTTTCAAGATAATTAATAGAGATTAGTTACTTGCTGGAAAATGAAGTATTCATACACATACACACCACGGATTGGGTAAAAAATAAATTACATTCAGATGATTTAATGCTTCTCTGAGATAAAATTAATTCAATGGTTGAGTGAAAGGCAATAGGCAAACTATCCAAACTATCTATCACCTGAAGTTAGCAGCCAAGGTAATATTTCAAGCACCCATTTTGAAAGGGAAGCTTGGACCAAGAGCGAAATAGGATGACCATATTTAGAAACTCATGGCAGGAAGAGTTAGACACAACCACTACTGAAAACTGCTCTTACCACTCCACAGAAACCCAGAAAGAGGTGCTGGGATCTGAGGTGACCTAATATTTTCATAAATAACGTGAAAGATTAGAGGGGGAATTATGCAAATCAAACCACAGATGACACAAAAATGGCAGGGATTGCAAATCTGTGCAGAGTGAAATTTAACTACTGGGCAATGTCTTTAAATTTGCCTTTATTGAATCTTGTATATTGAAGTCACATATTATTGGATGTGTTTATTGAGACTTAATAGGGCCAAATGCAGAGTGATTTATGGAAGAAGGAATAATTAAACGGTTAAGCAGAAGCACGTTCACCTGGACAAGCAGACACCGGGCAGGACAGGCTCTGACTGGAGGTTGTTGAGATGGTGCACAGTGCAATGGGACGGCCAAAGGCTTCTACCCTCTGCAGATACGGGTTGTGCTAAGAGCTGATGTGTGAAATAAACAATGAAATTTGTCTATTGATCTTTGAGCCACTTGGCCTTGATGCTACTTCCAATGGGAGTGCTGTGCTCAAATGCAGACCTGGGGAATTCAGAGCAGGGTGCCACAGAGATTAGGGGGTGGGGCCCTAGGTCAACTAAGAATACGAATACGAGGTAGGTTAAGAGAATGTGCCTATTTGTTGGGGAAAGATGCACAAAAGACAAGGGGACCTGTAGGAGAGAAAATGTTCAGCTCCTATTAAGGAAAAACAATCATTCAAAGCACAGCTGGCATCATGGAAGAAAGGGCAGCTTATGGTAACACCACCCCTGGGGACACTCAAGGAGGCGGCCAAACACCTCTCTGCTTAGGATGCATTAGAGATTATTAAAAGCACTCCTTGCCCAGTTCAGGGGTGGGGGTGGGCCTCATGACCTCTCCAAAGGTCATTTCTATCCCAAAGGATCGCATGTCTGAAGGGCACCAGATAAAAATAAAGTCTATTAATCACTGAGCTGCCACACAGTTTCCTAAGAGAGCCAGAAGAGAGAAGGGTAATCCATGGTGGCCCTCGCTCCACCAAGGAGCACATGCACGGGCAGAGCTGAGACAGCAGCTGCAGAGACTTCCAGAAAACTGACAGTAGCCTGCGATTATGGGGTAAACAGAAAGGGGAGGAGACCCTGTGGGGAGGGCAACAGGAAGTAGCAAAGGGCACTGAGAGCTCGTAACAAAGCCACAGGGCTTGGAGGACAGAGCTTGATGCAAGCGCTTTGTGCAGAAAAAAGAGGAACCAGGCAGAAGAGGGACATCCACAAAGGGCCCTGCATGGAGACAGCCCGTGAGGAGGCCGAAGTCTGAGACAAAGGTGGGAAGAGAGAAAGTGGGGGTGCGGGGTGAGGTCAGAGAAAAGGGTACAAGGGTGTGTCTGGGAACATATGGGATTGCTATTGGCTGGGGGTCCAATGAAAGCTGTAGAGATAAGAGCAAAAAGTCATCCCACTCTCTATGGTAGCAGAACGTCGCATGATGAAAATAAAGCTTTTAAAAAGAGGAATAGAGTGGCAATGCTCCAACTCCAAAGCAGCTGTTGGCATTCTTGACAGATGGACTGCTCCAGCCAGACACAGCTGGAGAGCCTGCTCCGTGGAGGTCTGGGGACCCTTCCCAGCCCAAGCCCAGAACCAGTCTCCCAGTGGCTAGCATGCTGTTATGCCTCAGAACAAGACTGCGCCCCAACCAGGAAGCAAGACCCAGGCCAGAGCAGGCTCCTCCTGGTGTTGCCAAGAGACATCGGACGCCACGCCCTGCTCCCTCCTCCGCCTGGCCCAGACCTGCTTTGGGGTGGAGACGTTGCCTGCAGGAGTCGTCTCAGGAATGGCATCTGCACGGGATACTAAGTAGCCAAATGGGGGTCATGGAGTTTGAGTTCTTCTAGCAAAATGTTCTCCAACCAGCTGTCACCCCACTGGGCACAGAATAACTTTTTGAAATTAAAAGAGGCCAGTGAAGAAGGAGGAAAAATGCACCATCCTCAGCATGTTCCCTGTGCCTGCTTCTCCACTGGCTCTCTGTCTGCCTTCACGGAGACTGCAAACCCCGGCAAGGTTGGGGGGGCACCCCTAGGGACACCATGCCAAGGTCCTGCCTCAGCTGGTTCACTGCTGTCCCTCACTGCAGCTCCTTCCCTCTGATGGCAGAGCTCTGCGTCCTCAGAGAGGAGAAGACGGGAAGGGGAGATCGTCGGGAGTGTGGTTTTGAGGGCTGCCCTGCCATGGAATGAAAAAGAGGGCAAAACGGGCAAAGACCTTAAATCCACCACCCAGCGCTCTGGCACGTGAGAAGGACAAAATCTGTCTGGAGCAGACCTCATCCTCCTCAAGCAGCCAAGGCTCCCTGCTGCTCCTGTCCCTCAGGCCTCCCTAGCTCTGTCTGCAGACCCTACGCCCAGGAGCCAGGCAGCCGCTTGTCCAAAAGATGTTTCTGAAGCAAACAAGAAAGGCTGGAGATGGATCGAGGGCCATTTATTAAATAAGTCATCGCATAGGAAGATTCATAACTTGCCCTACCTAGGACAGGAGAGAGAGAGAAAAAGGAAATTAAAGGGAAACAAATGAAAAGCCACAAGAGCCAAGTACCTTTGTCGGAGGGTTTTGAGTTATGCTTTTGTTTGTAACTCTCCGAAATGAGAAAGAAATAGAGAATGAATCTTAAAGGAGACAGAGTGAAAGAGAGAGAGCCGGAAGAGTGCATGCAGAAGGGCACCGCCGGAGACCAGGGCGGGAGGCCCCAACTGGCTTCCCCCATGCAGAAACACCAGGAGGAAGTGGGGGCTGCCATGGCGGTGGCTGGCAGCAAGCTGGGGTGCAGGCCCAAGAAGGGTAGGCAAGGCCCGGTACTGGGCTGGCGAGCCGACAGCCAAGGAAGCCCAGAGCAGGGCGGGCCAGGGGCAGGAGCACAGGAAGGAAGGCAGGACCTGCCCATACTTACTGTCGCAGACGTAAGGCTTGTCATGGTCTTCCTGAGAGGCAGCGTCATGCCTCCTCCGGCCCCCCGCAGAGCCACGAGCCTGGGGAGACAGGGAGTACGGGGATGCCTGTTATTACAGCTATAGCTATGGTGCCAGAGCATGCTCTGTGAGGCCCTGAGCACCTCACTGGATCTTCCCAGGCCACCTGTCATGACATTTGTGCCCACAATAACCCCATTTTACAGGCAATGAAACTGAGGCCCAGAGAGGTTAGGTAACTCATCCCAAATCACTCAGCTACTCCCCTGTGCATCTCGTTAAGTCTTCACAACCCCAAGAAGGAGCTACTACTATACTCCCCCTTTTACAGATCAGGAAACTGAGGCAACAGAGAGAGGTTAAGTAGCTTGACCAAGGTCATTCACCTCTGAGTGCAGAGCCAAGACCTGAACTCAGGACAGTCTGACTGGAAAGCCCGCAACTGCCAAATTCCCACATACTGTTACAGCCACCAGGACCTCCTGCTCCAGGTCCTCAGCCTTTGACCTTCACTGACACAGCAGAAGATGCCGCCCTGCTCTGCACGGCTGACCAGCTCATGGGTGTGCTAGGGCAAGTCTTCATGGGGTGAACAGTGCAACTGCAGTCGTCACCCCAGATTCCCGAACCCACATTTCCCATCCCCGAGTGTCCCAAGCACCAGCCAGGCCTGGTGTCTGGGCCCAAGACACAAGCCCAGGTTCGGGAGAGTCCCTGGCTCCTCACCCGTTGCCTGGTCTACTGGGTGGGGGCGGCCATCAGCTCAGGCCTCCCGTATTTGGTCTACCTGGGGCCCCCAGCCTGCGACAAAGGCCTTGGCCCTCATGATCTCCTAGGCTGGACTCCTGACACCACCGTTCTGTGTACATCTCCCAGAAAGGGTCAGTGTGACCTGGGGTGGGGGTGGAGTGAGCGCTACCTTCGAGAATGAAAGAGACTATCCAGAGAGGTTGCTGGCAGCTCCACAGCCCCAGGACAGTGGCTACAAGAACACAGCAAGGTTTATTTTTAAACCGTTGTAAGTCCCACACTGGTCACGTGTGTAGCACCCTCGCCTCCTCCAGGTCATTCTTTGGTAATGAGTAGCAGTAAACTCCCAACCAGGGACGGGACCTGCCGAGGTCTTTGGGGACAGAGAGGAGGGGGCAGCAGATAAGGAATAAGACACGACAGCAGCCTGGGGTGCGGGGGGAAGGGGGCAGTCCCAGCGGCCTGGCCTGGAAGAGTAGTCCTGGGGGCCTCATGGCGGAAAGGCTAGGGCTGCTTCCACACACGCCCACACACACTCACAAGTGCACACACTCACTGGGGACCTCACGGGGGAACGGCCTGTATCGCGGGCCTGCGACACTCACACACTCACAAAAACACATACTTCACAATCAACACCACCTGCCAAGCTGCCACCTCCTCAGCTTGTCTCTCTCCAAAACAAATCCCTCCTCCCTCCTTCCCTCCCTCTCACCCACCGGCTCCCTCCCACCCCACCCCTGCCCACGCTGACAGCCAGCAGCCCTCCTCCCCTCGCCCTCATTACTCAGAGCTGACCCCAAGAGGGATCTGTTGGCAGTCACCCCAGGCGCTGACAGGCCTCCTGCCTGCCCACACTGCCGAGGGTGGTCACCCTCAGCTGCCCTCCCCCCAACACCCCTGGAGGAAGCCAGGGACAGCTTGATGTGCCGCCCGCAGCCCTGTCACTGCTGCCTCTGAGCAGGTGAAAGCAAGTGAAGCAGAATGGCAAGGCAACAGCAGCCCCTGGGAAGGGGCTCTGTGTGGCTAAAAATACCTCCAGGGAGAAGGGGAGGAGCCATGCGGGACTGGAAGTCACCAGCCCTGCTGGGGGAGATGCCAGCAGGAAGGCAAGGGCCCTGCTGACAGCCAGGCTTTAATCCCACTCTGCAGAGCTGCCACTGGGCGCCCGTGTGCTCCCATACTCCCTGGACCTCAGTTTCCTCAACTGCAAAACAGGGATCACAGCTACAGGGCACTCGAGGGGACATGCAAGGGATTCTTCCCGAGGCAGCAGCACTCTTACGGTCTCCTAGAAGATCTCAGGCTTGGAAACTCAGAATCCTATTGTCCTACTCAAATGCCACCCCCTCAGAGGCCTTCCTGGCCAACTGATGTCCACTCATACCCTCTCCCTCATCCTCTCTTCCTCTCCCCTGCTTCATGCTTCATCACGGCACTTAGCACTTCCTGGCATTAGATGGTACAGGTATTGGTTTACTTGTTGATTTTCTGTCTCACCCACGTAAGGGTGGAGACCCTGTCTATTTGGGCCACCACTATTCTTGGAACCTGGCATAGGGTCAGCCACATATTAATATAAGAAGCACCAAATAAACGTTTGGAAATAGAAGAGTCACCAGTCAGGCAGCATGTCAGTCAACTCTGGTTCTTCTCCTTCATTCTCTGTATCCAAATGCTATTGCTTCTTCCTTCAAAGGCCATCCCAGGCTTTGTGTTTCCTTTCTGCTCCACACCCTAACCCAGGAGCTCACCAACTGACCGCTGAACTGCTCAAAGCTGGGGTTCTACCCACCAGCTGGGGTTCTACCTCCGCATGGCCCCCGAATTCATCCTGCATGACTGCCAGACTACTTAGACAAAAGGGACAAAGGACCCATGGTCATTCATTCATCATGCATTCATTCATCCATTGCCACCTACAACCCACTTGCACAGCCAGTGGCAACCTAGTACCAATCCCATCAGCTTCACCCCATGCTCATGCTATGTCCATTTTTTTTTAATCGATCCCTGTCATGGACCAGGCTCTCCTCTGCCCATCCACATCCAATCCATGCTTCACCCTCACTAACATCCCACTCCTCCAAGAATCCTCCTCTTGCCACACTGAGGAGTGAAAAGAATGATCAGCTTTAAAGTAGGTTGGACACAGGTTTAAACACCAGCTCTGCGCCTTGGACAAGTTACTTCTCTGAGCTTTAGTTCCCTCAACTGTAAAACGGGCATGACAATACCTATACAGCAGGGTTGTTGAGACGGTTAGCGCTAAGAAGATTTGAAACTGCAGGGGACAGCACTAAGTCCACAGAAAGTGCCCAGTAATTCCGCCACCCCCTCCCCGGCCAATGTTGATCTCTCTCTTCTCGGAACTCCTGTTGCATTTGGTTGGTGCACAGTCAGAAGTCCGCTGTTTTCTAATTGTATCGTGGGTGTTAGCATCTTCTCCCCAGTTTGACTCTAAGGTCCTTGAGGGCAAAGATGGCATTTTACACTTTATCAGGAACCCCTAACACTTAGCACACAGCATGCAAAGCTCTTCTGCCTATATTAGCTCAGTTAATTCCTACAATAACCCTACGAGTTAAACCAAGTAGTGTTATTATTCCCCTTTGGCATTTGGTGAACCAGGTTCTGACCTATCCACAGTCACAGGGCCAGCAGAAGGAGCAGGATCTAGGTCTCCAGCCTCTGTAATGGAAAACTTTGAAGCTAACTAGCCAAAAGAAATCAACCCCCCTTGACTACCCCCAGAACTGCCTACCACAGTCCACTCCGCCCCACCCCACCTCCTATACACACCTTGCTGGGCCACGGCAGCCATGAGTGTACCACATGCTCTGCCCCGCTGGCCTCAGTTGATTGGCTGGCTCAGGAGTAGTCACCTGACCCAAACTGGGCCAATCAGATTCTACCTCCAAGGGACTTGGAATTAGAAAACAGTGGGGCCCATAAATTCAGGAGCTTTGGGGCTGCATGCACAGAGAAGCAGGAAAATCAGTCTTTAGAAGGAAGAATGAAGGAGGGAGAAGTAGAGGCCAGAAGCTGCCTAGGTTCCTTACTCTTTCTCAGTCCTAAATCTCTGCCACTTTCCTAACCTTCCCGTGGTCTGGATCTTCAAAGATTGTTCAAATGTGGGGCAATGGCCCAGCAGCTTTTCAAATTCTTTCCAGTTTTGCTTAAGCTAAAAGACCCTTGACTACGACAGACTCAATCCCAAGCAGAGAGCTAGTTTTTCTATACCAGTTGTTCTCAAAAAGTGACCTAGGCATCCTTGAGGATCCCTGGGACCCTTCCAGGGGATCTGCAATGTCTAAACTATTTCCATAATGGTACTAACACAAGATTTGCCTTTTACACTCTCATTCTCTTACAGGTGTACAATGGCATTTTCCAGCGGCTACTTGACAGGTGATGATGCTATTACTGTGTGCTTGTGTATTCTCAGGCTTAAAACTTTTTCTATTTTTATTTCTAATATGGCAAGTATCATTAGTGATATGGATATCATTGCTTATAATCAAAACAATAGCTTTTGGGAGTTCTCAGTAATTCTTAAGAGTATAAAGAATTCCTGAGACTAAAAAAATTTGAGAACCAGAGCTCTACACTCTTGCTATTTAAAATATGGTCCTCAGAACAGTAGCCCCGGAATCACCAGGAGCTTATTAAGAAGGCAGGGGATCAGTCCCACAGCCAGGCCTGCCGCATCAGAATTTGCACTTTAACAAGATCCCCGCGTGCTTTATGTGCATATTACATTTGAGAAGGACCGGACTACACCACAGTGCATCAGTAATTGTTTACTGATTAATTGATGATACTTACACAAATGACCCAGAAGAATTTCGTGGATTTTAAAAAGTTTTTCTTTCTTAGGCTAAAGTCATCATAGACACAATTATTAGTTGTTGGGTTTGAATTTCCCTCACCCCTCAGGAAATACTCATTATCAAAACTCCGAGAGTTGTTCTCTTTGTTTTGCACCCTCCTAATAAAATATCTAGCGTTTATTAAGCACTCAAAACTTACCAATGGAGAAACTGAAGCCCAAAGTACTTACACAATTTGGCCAAAGTCACAGGTGGAGCTGGGATTTGAACTCTCGGAGTCTAAGTTTCAAATAAGGCAGAGCCTATTCCTATAATCAGTACCTTATCCCTGGCCTCCTCAGTGAGCACACAAAGCACCTGGGGTCTTGTCAAAGTGCAGACTCTAATTCTAACCAGTCTATGGTGGCGTCTGGGCCCCCGCACTCCTAACAAGTTCCCAGGTAATGCTAATGCTGCCGTCCAGAGACCACTCTTGGAGGTGCCAGGCCTCAGACTGCCTCTTAGTTCTGACAAGAAAAATGGGAGTAGTTGTGCCCCAGTGCCAGCAGCAGCTAGAATATGCCACTTCAAAGGGTGGGCAAGACAGCTTAATTGAAGCTGTGAGGGAAGCAGCTTCACATACTTACTCCAGCACAGAGAGACTCATGCACACCCTCTGGGTCCTTCCATGGCTCCCATCGTGGGTAACACGTCCACAATGTCATTGTACCACACAGAGCCACATTCAGCTGCCGCTTGGCCAGCATCAGATGGGCCCAGAGCTAGTCCAGGCCCCATCTAGCCCCCTCACCATGTTCAAGCCTTCTTCCAGCTCCCGTAAAGCTGACATACAACTTTTCTGTCTTTTTTCCATCATTCAACAACCTGGTCATTGGCTACATGCTGGGTACGGGGCCAGGCATGGCTTGATGGAAAAAGCACAGATCTGTGTTCAAATCCTGGCCTCTTCATTACTAGGTTGAGTAACCTTGAACAAGTTACTTAACCACTCTGAGAGTAATAATACCATTGTAAGGGAATGCAAAAGAAGTTCTGGCCAATAGAAACACAATAGGAGTCACCCTTGTCATTTTAAATTTTCCAAGAGCCACATTTTTAAAAAAGAGACAAGTGCAATTCATTTTAATAATATATTTTATTTAACCTAATATATCCAAAACAGTATCATTTTAAAATTTAATCAATATAAAAATGAATGAGATGTTGTACATTCCCTTTTTCATACTACATCTTCAAAATCTGGTGTGTATTTTACATTTACAGCACATTTCAATTTGGACTAGTCACATTTCAAGTGCTCAGTGGCCACATATGGCCAGTGGCTGCCATAATAATGGACACTATAGAACTAGAGAAGGTAGTAGAAAGTGCCTGGCACAAAGTCATCACTCTCTATGGGTAGCTGTTATTGGAAGAGCCCATCACACACCTGGTTTATAGCAACTATACAGTACGTATAAATGGCTGCGGCTACCACTGCCAGTGTTCTCACGGAGAAGACGCCCAATTCATATTTGCTGACCACAGGCTCAATCTTCTAGATGTAGGTTGGGAGTGGAGAAGGTGTGAAGAGGACTATGTTCTATGATAGTAAGTTTGTTGGGTTGAGGAAAGGAATGGAAGAAGATGTGGAGGTATACAGCTCCTCAAATTCATAAAAGGCCCAGAAACTCCAAGTTCAAAAGTCTCCTTTAATGATGGAGTTAGATATTAATTATTTTGCAACATCCCCACCCCAAGAGAAGTGATGGGTCTAGGCAAGTTCATCAATGGCTACAAAAATTATGTTTTTTTAATAGATTCCCCTTTTCATGTTAAGGAAGTTCCATTCTATTCTTAGTTTACTGAGAGTGTTTTTGTTTGTTGGTTGGTTTTGGGGGGTTTTTTTGAAACAGAGTCTCACTGTGTTGCCCCAGGGAGAGTGCAGACGTGTCACCATAGCTCACAGCAACCTCAAACTCCTGGGCTCAAGTGATCCTCCTGCCTCAGCCTCCCTAGTAACTGGGACTACAGGCGTGTGCCACTACACCCTGCTAATTTTTCTATTTTTAGTAGAGACAGGGTCTCGCTCTTGCTCAGGCTGGTACAAAAGTCATTTGGTGAAAACTTGATGAGGAACTTTATAAAGGAGTAATCAGGCTGACAACATTCATATCCACTGATCAATTTTAATACCACTCAAAGCAGAACAACTGGATAATATATGTCTCCTGATGTAATGCAAGAAGTACCACCCATCACTAGGAAAGATTCTTGCCTCCCTCCCAAAAATATTTATACACACATGCACATACACACACATACACACACAAATATCCTAAACCTAATCAAGTCTCTAATCAAACTACCAATTTTCAGGAAATATAGAGGATAGAGAAAGAAATTAAATACCACCCCTTCACCAAATCCAGAATGTGAGAAATTCCACAAGACAACCCAAGTTGTTCAACAAATAAATGGCATGGGGGGGAAAAAGTGTGTGATAGAGTGTAATAAGGAAGATGTATGCTATGGAATAAAAGAGACTTAAGTTTCAAACAACCCAACTGTAAGAAGAAATTTTTGAGAAATTGGGGAGAAATAATCAGGGACTAGATAGCAGATATTAGAATAATGGTTATTTTTATTGGGTAGGATAATGATATCTGTTAGAGATACACACTGACATAGGTGCCAGTTAAATGATAAAATGTCTCAGACTTGCTTCCAAATATCCCAGAAAAAAAATCAAACACATAAACCAACAAAAAGTAGGAGAAAAGATTGGATGAGACAGGATAGTGGAAATACTGATAATTGATGAAGCTGGGTGGGTGCCCACTGTAGCAGGGTGTACTGTCAGAGGGCTGCCCTGCCCAGCCCCTGCCAATAGGCCAGAACCTCAGCTCACAGCGTGGGCAGCACTGGCCTACTTTCAACAGCTGTCTGGGAACTTGCTGACTGTTTAAGGCGCTACCCCAGACCTCCTGACTCAGAATTTCTGAGTTTGGGTCCAAGGGTACGTGCATTTCAATAAGCTCTCGGTGATACTAACGTTTGCTAAGGCATGAGAACCACGAGAGTAGAGAGGTTTGCCATAATTGTCACTGGACCCAACAAATGGAGCACCCAGGACTAACCTGTTATCCATCCTGAGGCCCAAGAGAGTTAATTCTCTAGGTGAAGAGCAGCCGTTTACCCCTTGAGGTCCCTCTCTACCTGGCTATCGTCACATGCCCTTGCAGACCCTGAAGGTGGCCACAGAAAGCTCCTTTGGGCTTGAATATGAGGACTCTGGAGACCCAACCTGAATGCTGGACCCCTCCCCTCTGGAACCACTCTCACATTTCTATTCTGTCCCCCTTGGATTCCTCTCTGCCGTTGCCCGGCCACATTCCAGGACCACAGGCCGCAAGCTCATGTGAAGCCCAGTAGAGAGCCATTAGATGTGTCCCCCATGTTTCCCCCACATGCTCCTACTATCTGCCTACTGAAGCACACCCCAAAAGCAGGTATCCTGACCCTGTTGTTCTAGGGCAAGAACCTCAGGGACAAGGCAGGAAATGTTCAGCCTTCTTTCATGACTGAGTAATGGGCACAAACAACAGACACATTCTCCCCATCCTGCACCCTCACCTGGAGCCCAGCCCTCAACCCTCCCCGGACCTCATCAACCCCTCAGGCCACCTGCTGCCTCTCTTCTGCCTCTTGCCAGCTCTAAACTCTTCCAGGCCATAGCCTGGCTCAGAGTTCTCCTGGAGCTTTCCTGTCTGAGCGATCTCCAAGACAGACCACACCTGTGATCTTTATCTAGCTGCAGTGGGGACTGCAGTTATCAACCGTTTGCTGTCCCCAGCCTCCCTAGCCTCTTCCGTCCCTCACGGTGTCCCCAACTTACCCGTCCTCTTGTCCTATTCTTCCGCTTGGGAATATCCTCTTCTAAATCTTCTTCCTCATTCCCTTCTTCTACATTTTCATCATTTTCTAAAACCCTCTGAAATGACAAGAAAATAAATAAAAGAAGTGAGAAATAAAGTGCTTTACAGTCTAGTGAAGGAAGAACAGACTTAAACAGCTTCCCTGTGACTCTAGAACCTCTGCCCAGACCCTGGCCCTCACATGTGATGGCGGCTGTCCCAGTGTGTTTGCATTTCCTGTGATGGACCTTGACCCCAGAAGCCTCTCTGCATAACTCAGGAGCCAGGAGTTCCTAGCAAGTAAAGCTTTATTTCAGGGCTCAAAAAGCAGAGGGGGTGTCCTGTATTAGGAGTGAGGGGCAGGAAGGGTCCAACTATAGTGTTAGCTGAACCCCCCCACTGACACACGTGTATTCCCTGTCCAAGAACATTATCTGGAAAATAAACACATTTTAAAATAGCTTTTCTCCCTGTTACTCTTAAACAGTCTTTACGCGCATGATAACAGTGGTTTGTGGTTGTGTTTTTTTTTTTTTTTTTAAAAAAACAAACTCTTTTTGAAGACTACATTATCTCTGGCCTGGAACACTGCAAAAGTCTCCTGATATCCCTCCTTCCACTGCGAGCCCTGCATCCAATCTCCTCTCCATGCAGCAGCCAAAGGGATCTTTATGAAATATAAATTCACTGTCCTGATCAAAATCTTCCAGATGCTTCCTTTTTCATTTCATACGAAACCAAAAGCCACTTCCATTTCCTGTGGGACCTAGGTGGTCTGGTTCCCGCTCACCTGTGCAACTCCATCCTGGGCTCTTCTCTCCCTGGTAAGGTACTCCAGCCACACAGGCCATCTGTCTGTTCCCTCGACACAAAGAACTCTGACCTATCTCGGGCCTTCACTGAGCACACCGTTCCTCTACCCAGAAAGCTCCTCCCTGGGAGTCTCACACTTTGCTGGCTCCTCTCATCCCATAGGACTGAGGTTAAAGCCCTTGTCTCCCTCGGGACACTACCTAGAATCTGTCCCTCCTCTTATGTCATCTTCACACTATTTGTTCTTCTCATTGCAGTTATCCTGAAATGCAATTATTTTATTTGTTTTCATTGTTTGCTGTCTGTATGTCACATTGGAATATGAGTGGAGGGGACAGGTCTCTCTTGGTCTCTGTATCCCCAGCACAATGCCTGCTCAGAGAAGGCCCTCATTAAAATTTGGTCAAATGAATGAATGAACGAACAAATGAAAAAATATAGTCCATTTACTACATCTGTATTTTAATATTATAAAGCAATACAAACATGTAAATTCACTTGACTCATGGTCCTAGTTTCAATTTCCGGCACAGTAGATAGCAGCCCCATGCTCTGCACAAAGCAGGCATTCAGTTTACATTGGGGATGATGATGAGGATGATGAAGGGACAGTGATGACCCATATACTGGCCCAGTGCTGCAAGAGAAGAACTTGAATCCACCACCAGCTTTAAACAGAAAGGGCTACATGTCCCTAGAGTATCAAGGGTTCGTCCTACTCATTGATTCTGTCAAATTACACAAACTGAGCAAAAAAAAAAAAAACTCTAGCAGGAAACACAGATAACAGACCTTGACTACAAAATCTGAAAGTCCAAAAATGGAGAGTAATACATGAATAGCAAATACACACACACACACACACACACACGGAAGAAAGCAGTAGGTATCTCAAACACCAGAGGCAAGAAGAGATCCCTCTGGCGTGACAGGGAAGGTGGCACTAGGGCTGAGCCTAAGAGATGAGTGGAATTTGTGCACGTGGAGATGGAAGAAAAGGCATGCCAGATATAGGGCACAGCATGACCAAAGGTACAGAGGGAAGAAGGCTGAAGAACAGAGGGAGTGAAGGAGTAGTGGAAAATAAGCCTGAAAACTAGGTTAGGAGCAGAGAGGGGAGGCCCAGGAAGGTCACGCTCATCGTATTGGATTTATTTAGTAGGAAACAAAAGGTTTTTAGCTCCAGAACAAAAGGTCAGCGAGCAAAGTAGGACATGGCAGAGAGGGGAAGAACTGGGACAACCCACGGGACTCTGTTCACCACGCATCCACTCAGCACATCTTTATTGCACACCTAGTATGCACCAAGCAATGTTTGGGTGCTTGAGCAAAGTAGTCAAAGGCTCCTATCCTTAAGGAGTTTACGTTCTATTGGAAGAAAACAGACAAGGAACAATAAGATGAGAAGTAAGTAAATTACAGAGTACATCAGATGGTGAGAAGAGCAAACAGAAAAAAAGAAAAGCAGAGCGAGGGAATCAGGAGGGCAGGGCAGGCGGGGCACAGGCTGCGGGATGGGAGCACGCACTTGAACAAGGGGAGAGTGAGAGCCACGGGGACGTCTGGGGAAGGACGCTCCAGGCGGAGGACACGCCAGAGCAAAGGCCCAAAGGCTGGGATGTGCCTGGCGCGCCCTAAGAGTGGAAAAAAAGAGGTCCAGGCACCCCGAGCAGATCGACCCAGGAAAAGAGGAAGGAGCCGAGTCAGACACTGATGAGAGGGCTCTGACTCTCACTCTGAGATGAGGGCCATAGCAGGGTTTTGAGCACAGGAATGACAGGAACTGACTCAAATTTTAAAGAGCTCCCTTTCCTATGGTACATAGAGACAATGGATTATCAGGCATTAAAATGAGCTATCAGGCCACGAAAAGATGGAGAGGAAGCTTAAAAGCAGTAAAAAGATCAGTGGTGGCCAAAGGTTAGAGGGGAGGGAGAGATGAACGGCAGAGCACTGAGGATTTTTAGGGCAGTGAAACTCTTCTGTACGGCACTGTGACAGCAGATACTTGCCAGTACATATTTGTCCAAACCCACAGAACATACAGCACCAAGAGTGAATGAACCCTAACGGAAACTACAGACTTAGGGTGGAAATGATGTGTCACTGTAGGTCCACGGACTGAAACAAACGTACCACTCTGGGGGGTGATGTTGATAATGGGGGAGGCTGTTCATGTCGGGGGCTCCCTCTCGGGTGTTAGCAAGGAGACCACCAAGAAGGCAATCGCAGTTCACACAAGAGGTGAGAGCCTCTTGGACCAGGGCAGCGGCAGTGGATGTGGGGAAAACTGGATTTATGTTGAAGGCACAGTGAACAAGATTCCTGATGAATGGATGTTGGATGTGCGAGACGGACAGGAGTCAACGATGGCTCCAAGGCTTCTAGACAAGTACAGGTGATAGTTTAGGAGGATCCCTACCAGGGCTGTAGCTCATGGAAAGTAGAGGAGGGAACGAAGATGAGCCATGTTGTGGCAACTAAACAGAAGGACGTGCGCATTCATCTAACACAGGAATGGCACAGAAGGAGGCCACGTTCCCTGATTCATCGACTCCTCCATTGAGACCCATCTCTGTGCTGGGCACACAAGGCCTTGCGGATGTGAACACGACAGCACAGTCCCTGACTCGATGGAACTCACAGACTGGTAGGTACTTAGCAAGCAAACCAAAAATGTATTGCAATATTACCATTAATAATGTTAATAAATTAATGTATTGTTAAATATTAAATGGAATATAAAATTAATGACTATATAATGTATAAACATAAAATATAAAAATTTAATATACAACATAAATTTAATATAAATATTTCATTTTAATAATTTAATTCTATTGAATTATTAATACTATTATTTAATGTTAGTATTAATTAATATTATTACAATACTCTGTGCTAAGCATTGTATTAGATGATGGGGATTCAAGACAGGTAACAAATAAGGAATGGTAGGTGCACTCTGTTATCACCCGTGCAGTGAGGGCTTGAGAAGTGGTGGCCACCCAGGGACAGAGCATCCGTCCCTGCCTGGAGGGTGGCGACTGCATGGGCTGAGGGATGAGCAGGTGCCACCAGGAGAGGACGGCACAGTCTGTGAGCCAGGCCGGGCTGGGTGTGCAGGGGAAGGGCGGCTAAGCTGGGTCTCAATGGCACCGGCTGCAGTAGACGCCCCACATTTCCAGCCTGCACAGTGGACCGTCCATTCCACGGCGGGCAGGACTCAGTCCATTTTGTTCACCATATGTCCCCAGGACCTAGCACAGTACCTGGTGCTCAGTAGGCTCAGTAAACAAACACTTTGAATGGATAAATAAGGAGATCAAAGGAGAGGAAGAGATTTGAGGGGAAGAATGACTTCTTCTGGTGTTGAATCAGAAAACAATCTGTGAGCTTCCCAGCAACAGAAACAAGGCAGTTTGAGATGCAGCCCTGGCCCCTGGGAGGAGGATGCAGAGCTGGTGCTGGAGTTCTGGAGGCAGCACAGTGACTGTGACGCCCTGCGGTGTCCCCCAGCAGGTGCAGAAATACCTGTATCTCCTGCATGCTCTCCTCCTCTCTGGCGTCCGCCTTCTTCTCCACCCCTTCTCCGCGGAGCAAGGCCTCCAGCGTGGTGCTTTCTGAGGTGAAGCCATCCTTCTTCAGGGGTAGCTCCACTTCTGCAAACAAAGACAAAAAGGCAGGTCAGGCCACTAGAAGCAGGCGGGATGGCCCTCGAGCAAGGAGGGCACGCAGGGACCAAAGCTCCCAGGTGGGACTCGAGATAGCCTCTGCTCTCCCCTCCTGGTGGGACGGGAAAGCTGAGGCTGTGTGGAGCTTTTCCACCCCAATTTCCTAATCCCAGAGACAGGTTTCCGACCCTGCCTGGACCCTCAGGGGAAGCTGAGGCAGAGCAGAAAGGTGCCAGGTGACGGGGACTCACACAGCCTGAGTGACAGTCTTGCTTCTGCCTCCCCGGCCGTGTGCCGTCGGGCAAGGTATCCAGGTACGTGGAGCCCATTTCTGTACCTGCAAAGTGGGATAACAATGCCCAACCTCACAGGTGGCTTTGTGGGGCAGAAATGGGTCCACTTGCATGGAAGCGTTTTGGAAACTCTCAAGCAGCACACCAACATTGGCCTCGATCATTCTCCTTCCCTCCCTCTATTTTAGCTCATCTGGCAACGCCATGACCTATCCTCGGCTGTGCTGGCTGCCCAGCTCTGTGTTGCTCCACAAAAGGCTATTTCAGCCTCAAAGAGGCTGTTCTCATCCACTCACACGGAGGCAGAGGCCTCAGAAGCCAAGGGAAGAGAAGAAGCCCAGCAAATGCCTAGCAGGCCCTGGAGCAGCAGAGTGGGCGCCACAGGGCCCACGCACCAGGGCAGTCTTCTGAAGACATCAGGAGTTTGATCGGCTACCTGGGGCTTGAGGTCCCTGGGCCAGCTAAGCAGTGGCAGCCAGAGCCAGCCAGTGAGTGACCAGAGAGAGGAGCTGACCCCCTCCTCAAGGTGTCCCAAACACCTGACCTGACAGAGGATCATCTTTTCAAATTAAAAACAAAAACCTAAGGTACAGTGATCTATTCTGATTTACTACAAAATATTTCTCCAGCCTCTCCTCTGATCCTGTGCCTCACACCTGCCCCCACTGCCACACTCAGACATATGGTCCCTTCCACTGCATCAGGTAAGGAGAGTGCAAGAATTATGATGTCGTGGTGCCCTGGAAAGAGTCAGGGAAACAAATGGCCCACTGTTATGGGGGAATTGAGAGTTGAGTGTAAGGACTATTTACAGAGGCAGGGGCGGGGAAGTAAGGAAACCAACGAGGTATGGTGAAAGCCCCAGGGGAGGGATGGGTGGGGAACCAACATCACTGCTATTCCTGGAGGGAAAGAGGGACAGCGTTTTGCAAGAAGCTGGCCATAGCAGAGCCCTGGGGCCCAAGCTTGCAGCACCAGAGCCCAGAGGACAGGGAACCAAGGCAACCAACAGCCCCACTGCTCTCTCCTCCCATCCTCCATCTCCCTGCCATGTCCTCTCCAGGTGGCTAACCTTAACTGGAATCCAGAGGGCAAGGGAGCTGCAGCCCACCAGTGTCAGCTTCTGGGACACAGAGAAGCATCAACAAGGACAAAGAGCAGATCTGAAAGGGCAAATGGAAACAAGCAGCAGCAGCAAGCCCTGCTCCACTGGGCTCTATTCTGACCCCAACAGAACTCTCCCTACACTTCCACCTGCCACCAGAAACAGATGTAGGCTAACCAATCCACGAGGAAGGGGCTCTCAGGCATCCCACTAAAACTGAAGACACGCACACCCATGGGTGGCCAGCCCCAGAGAAGGAAGGTGGGAAGGAGAGACAGTATCTAAAGTGTCTTGAGAGTCAGAGTCTTTAGGATTTTTCTTACAAAAAAGGAGAGCAAAGGATCCACCTCTCATCAAAGAGCACTACCACTAAACCAAACACCTCTGAAACACATCCATCCATCTGTTCATTCAACAGATATTTACTGAGCACCCGCCAGTGACAATTGCTGTGCCGGCACTTTGTACACAGAGGGTGAACCAAATAAAGACAGGCCCTGCCTTTAGGTGGGTTACAGTCTAAAGAGACAGACGTTAAATGCTAAATACAAAATAAAGATGCAATTATGAATTGTCATAAGTGCTATGGAAGAAAACAGCAGGGTGAAATGTGAAAGAATAAAGTTGGCGGGAGTGGGGGAGTCCATTTTAGAGCAGGGAGCAGGGAGGGCTTGTGTGATGAAGTTACATTTAAGTTGAATGTCAGAAAAATATTCAACTGTCTGCTTTAATGAGTTCAGAGTGTGCAGCTCCACGGCCTGCTCTAATGACATATTACTTTTTCTCCCAAGTCAGAAAAGTCTTCCAAATGCCTAATCTAAAACAATTAAAGTGTGTTGCCTCATGTTCTGTCCTCAGTCAAAAGAGAACAGCTGATCATCATCTCTCAAACTTATAATAATCACATACACATATATTTGAAGTTCATATTTTAGTATCTCCCAGTAGCCTTCTAAATCCTATGTCCAGAATTTCACAGCATTTTCAAGCCGGAAAAAGCCTTACTGATCATCTAATTCAATCATCTTATTTTACAAGTGAGTCACCTGAGACTCAGGAAAGTTAAGTAACTTCACCAAAGCCACACAGCAGGATGAGAATGCAGCCAAATGATCTTTCAAGATGCCACTGAGAGCATGACAAGAGCCCCCACACATCGTATTAGTAGTTAGCAGGCCCAGGCTGAGACCCGACTATGCTTTGGTACATTTGTACTCACGCAGAGGGCCTGGCAAACCGTAAACATTCGAAATGAGGCAGTTGTTATTGCTGTGTATCACTCAATCCCCACCACAGCCAAGAGCACAGCTACCCCATTATGCAGAGGAGGGCAGTGCAGCTTAGGCAGGCTGAGAACTTGCTTAGTATCACACAGCTGGTAAGGGGCCAAGTCCAGCCTTGAACTCAATTGGCCTCCAAGCCCATTCACCTGATTAGGCTGTACGGACTCCACCCTGCCTCTCTGTGGTCCTTCCTTGGAAAGTCTTTTTCCAAACCTTTGTGCATTTTCATTGCCTTCCTACACTCTCTCCATAGTTTTCAGGTTGCAAGATAAAAGGCAGATCTTGGCTGAGGCCGAGGGCAGCTTTGTGTCATGGCTCTGGGCTCTCCTCTATACGACTGTCCCCATGTGGTGTTCACACTTCCACATCAGTGTCAACCCCATTCAGGATTTTCCATCAACTCTGAAATTCCTCCTCTTCCTTCTCCTGCTCCTTCTTCCTCCCCTGCCAAATATGCCTTCCCATATGCTTTCCCATAATTCAGTCTACTCCCTTGGTCCTCTTTACCTAAACTTTACCAGGTAGACACAGTATAAGAATCAAGAGGGAAAACAGAATCAAAATGGGAAAAGCAAAATGGGCTCTCCTATACCCAAAGAGCTCGAAGCGATCTCCAATAGCATCTAGAGTCCAGTCCCTTAATGAGGAAAGGGATAGAGACATTTCCAGGGTCACAGAGACATTGAGTGGCATCATTCTTCACTATTTACCAAAATATTTGATTGGCTCATGTCGGTTCTGCTCTCAGACAGCCCTGGAGTCAGACCCTAGCCTTGCCATTTATTAGTAAGGAACCCTGTGCTAGTTACTTAACCTAAGTCTTTGTTTCCTTATGTGTTAAATGGAGATGGCCATAGTATCTATTTCATAGGGTTGACGTGAGAATCACACGAGGTAATGCACTGCATGAAGAAACTCTGAAAGTACATACACACACACACACACACACACAAACTAGTGTGAGAAACAGTGTAAAATGAGGTTTATCAATTTTTGTTTTATTCTATTCAAAACTTAGATTCAAAATTAGACCATATATGAAAAGAGCCTAGGACACTGTGAGTGCCCTACAAATGCTAGATGTTGTCACCAAAGTTTGAATAGTTCTGATTTTGACAGTATAGCTGCACTGCCCCACAGAAATATAATGCAAGCTGCTCATATAATTTTAAACTTTCTAGTAGTCACATTTTAAAAAGAGAAGGAGGTGCAACTAATTTCAATATATTTTATCTAACCCAGTATTTCCAAAATAGTGCCATTACAATGTAAAATCAACATAAACAATATTGATGCAAAATTTTACATGCTTTTATTCGCACTAAGTCTTCAAAGTCTGGTGTGTGTTTTCCACTTACAGAACATCTCAATTCAGACTAGCCACATTTCAAGTGCTCCACAGCTACGTGTGGCTAGTGGCTATTGTATTGGACAGCTCAGGTTTACAGCATTAAAAGTAACATTTGCTGTGATTTTTGCTTCCAAAAAAATGGAAAGAATTTAAATATGGTTTTTAACATTGCCAACTTAATTCCCAGCAGAGCACCATTCCAAGAGCAGCGTTCTAGCTAACCACTGGCAAACCCCAGCTGCAAAGCACTATGGGTAAGCCTTGTAAGGTCAGAGTGAAAGGGTAAGTACCCCTCCCTACAAACCAGCAGAGGGTGCATTCCCTGGCTCTTGACCACAGGAGGCCCCAGAGTGAAGGGGGAAAAAGGGTAACAGGTCCAAGCTCGTGCACAATGTACATCCTAGACACGCTCCTGTTGATCCCTTAGGGATTTCAATGATTTAATGTTATTCTAATATGGCTCATCTGGATATAGGATTTAATAATTCTTTAAAAGTGTACTCCTTTTGAAGCTCACACACAAATTTGGGGACCACATAACCTGACAGGAGCCATCAAACGTTTGACATTAAAAGAAAATGGTCCAAAACACACACATAATTCATCTTTAAATTAGCCTGATTTTATACACATGGATATAAACTCATGGATCGTTACTCTCTCCAGAGCGGCAGCAGCTGTCACCCAAGCCAGCCACCTCCCTGGGCCTCTGTAAGCAGCTCTGCCTCCACTTCTAATTGGGAACAGAGATACTCCTTGGGTGACTTCCAGCACGATCCATCACACCAGAGACAGCTTCTGTGCAAACCGAAGCAAATCGGTTTCCAAATAAGAAAAAAAACCTCTTAGACAAACAAGGATTGAAGCATAGAAAGTCTTAAAAAAAAAAAAAAAAAAAAGCAAAGCAAAAAAAAAGTCAGTTAAGAGCAATGGCTTCTTCTCTCCAGGACTACAGACAGGGCAGCCATCCTCTCGGGTGCAGATCAAAGCCACAAGCTTTTGACACAGGTGCCCCAAGCCTGCCACCCAATGCACTGAAAGAAAAGCTTCCACTGGGTTGTTGGAGCCACCGAGCTCATTAATAGGATGCAGGCAAGATGAGTCTGAAAGTGCAACATGGGAGCACAGTGAGTAATTAAATCCCAGGTCATTTAAAAATGCAAACGCCTTGGATGTCACAGGCTCACAGAGCCTCTGACTCTTTCTCCTTCGTTACTTGGCTCAGGATGGAGGACTGGGAACCTGCAAGTCATATATGGATTATAATAAAATATGCCATATAGAAAACAGATTAAGACAGTTCTTCTTTGGGGAAATATACAAAGAGAGGAGCTGTCTGTTAGCTGTCAAGTTTGTAAGAGATACCATCTTTCGGGAGGCTGTGCTCTGCCAACAGACAGACTGCCCCAAGGGAAATTGTGGTGAAACACCCCGACAAGGCGCATCCATCCGTCCATCCATCACGGGCTCCCTCTGACGCAGGGGCCTGGAGATGGAGTTATAGTGCAGAAGGGAGGGAGAAATCCCACAGACAATGGCAAAGAATGCTCCTGCTAGATCATGAGTGCTCAAATTTTTTTTAGCTGCCTCTAGTCTTTCTTTAAAAATACAAACGTGCAGTTTTCTCTTCTGGGTGCTTATTATTTTGAGGAGTTAAGCTCATCATATTTCCTTGGATTTATACATCAATTTACACCAATGAGCAAGGAGCTTAAGAATCATTATTTCATTTATCCCCATCAGACTCTCAGGCTCATGAGGAGAGAAAAGGGAGGGGGGCATTGTAATCTCTCACCTCACAGGGGAGAGATTGGGAAGACCAGAAACCCGATTTCCTATAATGGTGGCAGGCCCAGGAATACACATGCTTGTTTCCTAGGGGTGCCACTTTCTTGGCTGCATTTGACTCCCTGTTTTGTGACTCATAAAGCTCAAAATAGATGAAGTTCACATGGAGGACCCATCACCCAGGCTGCATCCTACAGGCCCTTGTTACTGCCTATTTTAGAATCCCAGACATCCACACAACAGGAGGACTGATCTCTCCCCCATCTGGCCTCCGCTGTGCCCACCCTCTCACCCCTACGTAGACACGCAAGGATGCGTTCCAGCATCCAGATGTCAGGACCAGATAAGCATTCCCCAACCCAAGACACAGAAAAACACCCACAGTGTCAAAGGAAGCTCACCACTGGGCCGGTCAGCAGACCAAGTAACGGCTGGTTAGCAGGACAGGAGGGTGGGGAAAGGACAGTGGGAATGGATGGAGTGGGTGAAATGTTTCCAAGGGGGGTGGGGGCATGGGGAGATGTCAGCCAAGTGGCACAAAGTTTCCATGAGATAGGATGAAGTTCTGGAGCTCTACTGTACAGCATGGTGACTCCAGCTATTAATAATGTATTGTATACTTAAAAAATACTGGCCGGGCACGGTGGCTCACGCCTATAATCCTGGCACACTGGGAGGCCGAGGCGGGCGGATCGCTCAAGGTCAGGAGTTCGAAACCAGCCTAAGCAAGAGTGAGACCCCATCTCTACTATGAATAGAAATTAATTGGCCAACTAAAAATATATATATATAAAAAAATTAGCTGGGCATGGTGGCACATGCCTGTAGTCCCAGCTACTTGGGAGGCTGAGGCAGGAGGATTGCTTGAGCCCAGGAAATTGAGGTTGCTATGAGCTAGGCTGACGCCACGACACTCTAGCCCGGGCAACAGAGTGAGACTCTGTCTCAAAAAAAAAAAATACTAAGAGAGGAGATCTTAAATGTTCTTCCCACAAAAAAATGACAAATATATGTGGTGATAGATATGTTGGTTTCATTTAATCATCTCACAATATAAACATATATTTTAAAAATCTCATTGTATACCATAAATATATATAATTTTTGTCAATTATACCTTAATAAAGCTGGAGGGAAAATAAAATAATAAAAAATAAAAATACATAGTTCAAGTGTATACAGGCAACTGGAAAGTGCAAGAAGCTGCTCTGGGGTGAAATCTCAGCTCTACTACCCTAAACCACACACTTGGCCTTGATCTCCTTATCAGCAAAACTGGGAGAATAAAACCCACTTCCCACTGTTCTTGCAGGGCCACACGAGGTAACAGATACAAAGTGTCCAGCATGATCAGGTGCTCAGTAAGTGTGAGCACCCTTCTTTTCACCTCCTAAGGTTCCCCTCTCCTTCCCTCACCTTCTAACACTCTTCTAACACATGGTGAGGCACGGCTTTCCCCAGCATGGGCGTGGCCCAGGGAGGAGGGATGAAAAAGGGCAGAATCTCAGGCAGTGGAGAGGACAGAAGAGGCTGCAGAGACTCCGCAGGGAGCCGAGATGCTGCCCCACTTCCAATCCAGGGTGGGCACTGCTCCTGCAGCTTTGGGCAGAAATCATGGCAGAACTGCAGTGGAAGATGTCCTGCTTTATTCCTTCATTTAACAAGTAATTATTGAGCACATACTATGTACCAGGCTCTGTTCAAGGTGCTGGGTACACAGCTGTGAACAAAAAAGACAAAACTCCCTGCCCTCATAGAATTTATGTTCTAATAGGGGAGAAACAACATACAAAGTAAACAAGTGAAACCTTTGGCATGACAGATGGCAATCAGTGCTTTGGAGCAAAAACCGGAGCAGAGGAGGAGAAGCTGGCACATTGAGGTGATGGGAGGGTGGTTACACTTTTAAATGTGGCCAGGAAAGCACAAGCCCAAAGGAGGAGAGGGAGGGGGCCGCACTGACATCCAGTGCATCAGCCCTGAAGCTGGCCGTCTGCCTGAAGCAGTGTGAGCAGGCGGAATGGTAGATCAGCTCCAGGAGCTATAGGGGCCTTTAAGGGCTACGTAGGTGCCTGCAAGAATGTTGGCTTCCACCCTGAGTGCAATGGCAAGCCATTGGAGGCTTTCAGCAAAGTATGACAAGATGATGCCTATATATTAATAGAATCACTCTGAAAATAACTGAAGAGAGTGAGGGCAGGAGCACGGTGACTGGTTAGGAGTTACTGCAGTATGTATGGAGCCCCACCAACGAGCCTGGTGCTTGAGAGGGGGCTGTGCATGATGTGGATAGAGCTCTGTCCTTGTGGCATCAGGTGTCAGATGCATCCAGGGGTCAGTACACACTGGAGAGCAGTCACCTGGCCCCTGCACGGGGGTTCCTACACACAATGAACCAGGAGAGAGGCCAGGTGTCCAGTGCTAAGGGGCAAAGGTGTGCAGCCATACCACGGTGAGTCCACGGAGGAATGGTTCTCCATGAAGAAAGTGGACCAGCCAAGGCCAAGGGCAGGAAACAAGACCCAGGCAGATGGGTGTGGCCTAGCATTCCAGGGGCTAACAGGTGCAGTAAACGCATAGAGGAAGCCTTCCAAGTTTCTCTCTGTACCCTGGGAGATGGCCACCAGAGGGCTGAGTTCTGGGACACAGAGGTGAGGTCGTGCAGGCAGTGGTTCTGGTACAAGTGGGTCCCACAGCCAGGCACTTGATCTCCACTCTTCAGTGTATAAGATACTAGACTGGGGCCTTTTAAAAGATTCTGAGGAAGACTGAGTTCCCATTCTGAGCCAGATGGCACACACTTTTCAGCTGGGCAGTAAGCTGTCTGCAGCAAGCTCACCATTTGTGCTGGGGACAGAAAGAGCGTCGCAGGGACCCACCAGCAGGGCAGTGTGGAGGTAGCGTCACGGTGCTTCTTACTCACCAAGCCCTCTCTTCCCACCCCACACTACTTTCAGAATAACCCCGTGAAACTACCATGGTCCGCATTTCACAGATGGAGAATTGAGGCAGGAGTGGCCAGGTAACTGCCCCAAATCACAAAGCCAGTGGGTAGAGGGATCTGGACTTAAACCTCAGCTTTGCAATCCCTGCTTGGTGCCTCTTCTCTTGCAGAGCAAAGCTACCTGGCACAGGGAAGGCCCCTGCGACCACACACCAAAGAAAGGCAAGATGGCAAAAGTGACGGGACCCACAGGCCAGGCTGGGAATCGGATGGCAAGCCCAGCTCAGCTGCCCAAGGCCTCTCCTCTCCGGCTCGGTCTCCCTCACCCATGAAACAGAGATGATGAGAGCTAAGTCACATTCTTCAAGCTTGAGATCAAACACCAGACATATCTCTTTTGTCATCCCTTTAATAAACCTTTACTGTCAATGCTCTACTAGGTGCCAGGCCTCAAGCTGGGTGCTAGGGACCACAGATGAAGAAATTCTCACCCTAAAAGAGTTTACCTTCCAATGGGGAGAGATACAATGGCATAACTGGGTGATCCTTCAGACTTACAACGCGAGCCCTACATGTGGCTGTGCCGGGTCCCACTGCAAAGCACAGCCATGGACACTGAGCAGCGGCCATGCGCTAGCCTGGCCACCCCCATCTACGGTCCCACTTCTTCTGCCAGCCCAAGCTCCCAAGACCCTGCAGAACACACACAGTGCCAAGGACACCCCGACTCAGTCCTCCAGCCTGCCAGGAAGACAGAGGTACAGGTCACTTCCAGGGCACAGGCAGCCACAGCGTGAGTGGGGGCTGCAGTGGCCTGCCCACCTCACTCCAGCTCCCCTACTCATGAGGCCAACGAGAGCTGAAGAAGCTGCCGTTGCAGGCCTCCAGATGGATGGCTGCAGGCTCTGACACTGCAGGAAAGAGATAAATGGCTGGTCATTTCCCCCCGATGCACTTGAAGGCATCCATTCTCCCAGCTGTACCAAGCTCAGGCAACCCCCCCGCACAGAGACAGATAAGCACTGACAGATGGGGGTGGGAGCCGGAGCGTCTTTCCCCCTCGGAAGGACACAGCCAGACTCCTCTGCAGGCCGGGAGAAGGTCACGTTGCCCGTTGGCTCACACCTGGCTCGAGGCTCCAAGGGTCCCTTCCCTCACCTCCCCCCATCCTGCCCACCCCGCCCGGCTCATGCATCTGAGGGACACTCAGCAGAGGGGGAGGGCCGGGGGCAGAGGGAGCCAGCTGACAGGCTCATCAATCTCAGGCTACATGCTTGGCACATCGGCATTCCCTAAGTTGTTCCCGGACTGGGAGGGTGTCGGAGGAGCCAGGGGCACTGTCTCGAGGAGAAGAGAAATCACACCGAACATCAGAGAGCAAATGGCGGAAGAAGCCTGGGGACTATTAAAATGTGGGCCATGTACAAAAGCAGTAGGGAACTAATTAAGATGCAGGATTTTCAAAAGCTGGGGAAGTTGGCCGCAGCCTGCTCCCATCTGTAGCGTTCTGGCAGTTCACTGTGGCAGGGACAGCACCCTAGGCAGGCCAGGCAGGCCTCTCCGCCCCTGCCCAAGCAGGCGGCATTCAGGCCCCTCTGCCTGGGCCACCCCCTTGTAGGACACCCTCTGAGGGTTCCCATGCCTTGCTCGCTGGCCAGCTTATGGCCGCCCTGCTTTGGGACACCCTAAGCGACCGTGTCCTTCAGTGCCCTCCTGGTCAACAGCGTGTGACGAGGGGTGATCATCCTGGTCATTCATCCCCCATCATGGAAAGGCTGCCAAAAATAGGAACAAACCAAGAGAAAGAACCAGAACCCTATTCCTGGCTGCGTTCCCTCCCATCACCCTTGGAATTTGGCAAAAGTGGCAAAGAGCCGTGCCATTCCCCAAGTGTCGCAAAGCAGAAGGGATCGACTAGGCCTCAGGTACACTCGGGCCCCGGAGGACACCTGCCGTAAAAGCCCAAGAGCGCCAGGACGAAAGCGTGTGGGCCGCAAGGCGACATGGCGGCCGCTCCAACAGGCTCCCTGGGGCTCTCTCCTGGGCTCACCATGCTGCCCCCAGAAATTAGCTTCCTAATTCTGTGCTGCAGTTTCCCAACCTCTAAAACAAAGATAATGTCTGTCCTAGAGCATGGGGACCAAAGGTTTAGGGTTAAAAGGCTGAATTGATCTAAGCACTTAATCCAAAGGGACACAAGGAAAAGTTTGTTGCCAACCTTTGTCTTTTCTTCCTTCGAAAAGAAAAAAGTGAAGTTAAAGGCCTCTTTTTTTAACCAGCTGGCTTTTGCCCAGCACCTGCCCTGCTTCAGGGCCTTCTGGTGGGTATTTACTATCCACCTTTCTCTCCTGCTGGCTCGGCTACCCCTGCGCGAGGGCAGAGCTCTATTCCTGGGGAGATGGCGCAGGGGAGGCCCCTCACTGGCACCAGCCCCTGCCCGAGCCTTCACGCTGTAGGAATTGTGATGTCTGCGTCGTGAAACACCTTGCGTTTGCCTCTGTGGCCAAGTGCAAGCTGCAGAGAACACTGAACTCGATTGTCAGTCAGCGGAGAGAAATAATGTTGTATGTGTTGTCCTTCAGACGTCCAGGCAAGCAGGAGGTTGCGAGATGTTTATTCAAGACCGATTGGAGGAGCAATGTTTGGCGTGAGAAACACATAGGTCCAGGGACCCTGAGAAAGCTTTCACATTCCAAAGGGCTCTTTCTAGTTCTCAGCCCCTTCCCACCCTCGCGAAGACAGATTTTTATTTTCAGCAAGCAGTAAAGAAACAAGGAGAGAGAGCACATCTTCAGTGCGGGAGATGGGATGAGGACAGCAGGCCTGGGGCATTGCTCCACTGGGAGTGATTTCACCCAGCAACAAACAACTCAATGGTAGCCAAGACCCACCTCTCCACGCCCCACCCTGGAGCATCTCCTCATCCCAGACGAACGCTGAACCAGAAGTGAGTGGTTCTGCGGCCCTGTCCTCAGACCTTCCCGGAGGGCCCTCAAGATGCCTGAACCTGCACCCCCTCCCTCTGCTCTGACCTGGTTTCCTAACAGAGCTCTGCAGACACGGGGCCAGGGACAACTCTAACCCTCGTGACACTGTAGCCTTTGTCGCCGAAAGCTGCCTGTCACTGCTGGACTCAGGCAGGGACACAAAGGAAGACGGGAGGGACAAGCCAAGCGTCGGCATGATAAATTGCTTGTGGCATCTCCTCACTGTCCGCGGGAGAGTGTGGCGTGGAAGGAGACTCACGCCTTGAGACAATTCTGCCAGAGGCCAGTGGTCTCTGTCTCTCAGACCAGGCTGGCCCTTCTCCCCTCCCCTGAGGAGACGAGGGCAAGTCGGGGTGTGCTGATGTTAGAACCCGGGGGGCTTCGGGAGTCCTACACATAACTGGATTCCTGGGAGTGCCAAGGGGCGCTCAGGGGAGCCCACACCAGGAGGCTGGGAGGCAGAGCGAGGAAAGGACAGGCACCCTCAGGGGCTGGGTGGTGGAGGGTGCCAAGAATAGGTGGGGGGGTTGGTTTTCTTTCAACATAAACTCAGTCTTGTAGTTTCCATAAATTTAAAGAGATTTAGCCCAGGATGGACAGATCGATTATTGATTTTCAGCAAGTTTTGTCCATAGACAATTATATATGATGTTGTGTGATTTGCTGGGTTTTTTCCACTTAAGCAACGTATCTTGGACATCTTTCCATTTTTTTCTACTCATTCTTTTACAAGACAAAAAAGTATTCCCTTCTATGAATGTACTATAATATAAATTTAACTAGTCCCCTATCAGTGGACCTTCTGGCAGTGAATGAATACGTGTGTGTGTGTATGTATATGTATACACACACACATATGTATACATAGGCTAAGTTACTAGCAGAATTTCTAGGTCAAAGGCATGTGAGTTTTAAATACTAGTAGGTACGTTTCATTGTCCTTCAAAAAGGTTATACCCAATTCCGCTGCAAAGTGTAAATTAGAGCACACCCCTAGCCTCTCCTCCATCTCCATCTGTTTCTTTCCCCTGCTCCTCTATCCTTGGGAAGCCTCAGTTTACCCAGCTGACTGCCCCCACCTACTAGGAATTTGCAGCAAGTCCTCCAGGGACTCTGGCCAGTGACTCTACTCTGAGTCACACCAAAAGTATCAACCACAAACTGAGCTCTCCTTGAACTCAAGTCAAATGGAATAAAAATAAGAGATAGTCATTTAAAAATAAGTTGACCCTGTCACTAGGGAGGACATAGCCCCCCACCCCACCCCAAAAATGTCCCTGTGCATTTTATGAATGATGGGAGCAGAGCCTCCAGAAGGTGGACGGGTTGTGTCTGCACAGGGACACTTGTCAAGAGCACAGAGGAGGGGCTGAGATCCAGCTTGTGCTCCAGTAACCCAGCGGAAGGGGCATGATTTTGTGAATGTTCCCCCACAGGGGGTGCTGCCTTCTACTTTTGCACAAATGCGCCACATGGGCTAGCTGAGGCCCTGGATGAAGGTGCTTTTCTGAAATTTTGACTTGCACAAAAATTCAAATGCAAACTTGATCCCTGCTAGAAGAGAGTGGTTTCTTTAGTTGTGCTGTTTTGCATTCTCTAGATGGGCCCTGACTGCTCCGAGGCACCAGGCTGAAGCTTGTTATCACTGACTCCCGGGCGCTCCCAGGGCTTCTTCGCTCACCACCTGCAGTTGCAGGCTGGCGTGATGGCACATTCTGAGAGCCAGGCCCGGCCCCGGTGGTACAGACTCAGAACAGGATCGGGAAATGACAAACATTTGGCCAAAGGCTTTGGGGGGTTTGTTTTTGTTTGTGCTTTTAGTAGGCTTAGCAGTAGGTCTGCTTACCCAAAGAGAGGAACAAGTGCATCTGAGAAGGAGCTCTGTCATGTGAAAGGCTATTTATTCCAGCCCTGGCTGTTTATTATATCTCAGCACCTGTGTGCTCGCATGGAGGAGTGAACCTGCCTTGGGTGAGCCCAGTTTTTCCCACCTTGAGATATGGCTGCATCTCGGAGGGCCCATCCTCACAAAGGATGGCACTTGTCTCTCCAGAGAGGGTCCTTGCCCAGGATCCTGACCATCTCTGGGGCTGGGCCTTTACCTGGAACCTGGCACAGACACTCTGCCTCGTGCTTGGAGCAGAACCTGAGGCGACCTTTCGAATGATCACAGATACGGACACTGTGGTAGGGACTTGGCTACAGCAAACCCATAGCCCTTGGGTTCCTTTTCCCTGCCCTTGCAGGTCACGGCAGGCCCCAGGATGGGGCAGGTCCAAAGCCAGTTGTGAAGGCAGCTGCTCCGTGTTCAGCCATAGGCAACGAACGTGTAAACACTGGGAGGCCAGTGTGCCAAAGGAAATGTTTGTAGACAGAGGATCAAACACTCATGACATAGTTTTTTGCCTTAGTCCCACCAACAGTGGACAGTTGGTTCTCCAATACACAAGCAGTTCAGCAGACTTCGTGGCTCTGCCCACAGCCTGCTTCACCTCCCCCATAAAATGGGCTCATAACACTTTTACCCTCCTTCCCTCTCTACCTCCCAGGGCTATGACAGGGACCAAGTAAGTGATATGAAAGAAAGTGCTTCGTAAAGAGCTTTGTAAACTACAATGTGCTGCTCAGACACTGGTTCTGATAATAATTATTATTCAATCGAGTGTCCCATCCCTGAGTGGCAGTGATTTGTGGGAAAGATATAAACCCAGCCAATTAATCAGTCCTTCCTGGGACTTCTCTGCCACAGCTGTTGAAGGGTGTGGTACATGTTGAGTCTGGAAGTGCCAGCAGCCACCTTGTCTGCCCCATGGTGGGAAGAAAGTGTAGTGTTAGAGGTAGAGAGAAACCTATAGCCCTCACTACAATGTTTGAGCACCTGGATGCAGCTATGCCTGAAGCCAGCAAAATCCTGGGATTTACTGTTACATCAATCAGCTTCCTTTTTTCTGCTTAGGCTAGTTTGATTTGAGCTTCTAAGATTTATGACTGAAGGAATTCCAACTATCTCCTTGTTTACTTTAATAATTAATAATGTATTAGTTTTATAATCATAAAATAAAGTTTTTTAAGAGAAAAAGCCTTGTTAAAGTTTCTTTAAGTTAGTATACCTATCAGCAGCATGAAGAAGCAGAAAACGCACTGAACAAGGAAATCAAGCAACCCAGCATCTCTGCTGAATCCACAAGAACTGCTGCTGTGTAACTTTGAACAAGTTTCTTAACCTGTCTGGACCTCAATAAAATAAACAATTAAAGCTAATGATATCTAAGGCATTTTACAGTGCTAATCATCTTTGATTCTATGAAAGAGGATCCAACTAGTCTGATATAAAGTGTTCTTAATAAAGACTTTTTATGTACATGTTAATAAAGACTAATAATTTAAAATTAGTGGCAAGTATTTATAAAAAAAATAATCAACAAATTACGTGTGAGACATCCTCATATACATGCAAAATACTCATTGCATTACTGGTTAAATTAGAAAAATTAGAAACAAAAATCAGGAATAGTCCAGTTAAACAAATTGTGGTACCATTCATACAATGGAATATTATGTACTTATAACCAAGAAATGAGGAAATTCTTTATGGCCAATATCTAAGGCACATTTTTAAGTGGAAAAGGCAAAATCCAAGGTGGTTGTGCTGTGTAAAAAAAGATGGAGAAAATCAGACAGATGTAACTACTGGTGCCTGCGTAGCCTATCTTTGGAAGGAATCTCAGAAAACTGGTACCATTGATTACCTTTTGGGAGACTGGGTTTTCTTTTTCATTATATAATACATCCTTTTTATCTTTTGAATGTCAAAACATGTAACTGTATTACCTACTCAAGATAAAATAAACATAAAAATATTAATTAGAAAACTACATGTAGCTTATTACATCCTCGTAATCATGGCAATGGGTCTTACAGTCCAGCTACCGTCGGCCTTAGAGACCAGTGTTTCTCACACTTCAGTGTGCGTTCTGGGGCTGTACTCCAGGAGATCGTGATAAAATGCAGATTCTGGATCAGCAGGTCTGGAGCAAGGCCCAAGATCCTGCATCTCTAACAAGCCCCAGGTGATGCTGCACACTTTGAGTATAGTTCTAGAACCACACTGACCAATACGGGCACCACCAGCCACGCGTGGCTATGCAGCGCTTGAAACGTGGCTAGTTCAAAATGAGATGTGGGGAAATGTAACTAGCGAACTGGCCCTTTCCATGCAAGATGCCCCAAAACATAAAGGAGGGGAGGGTCTGTGGTGTATTCTCTTCTCCTCAGAAACAACCTGGGACAAGGTTTCCTTACTTGAGGCCACAAGGAAGGTATCACATGACCCAAAGAGTTGTACTTCCTTCAGTTCTGTTGGGAAAGGAAGTCATTCTAGAACATCCCACCCTGCTGCTGCTGGCTTTAATCCCCCGAGGATGGCAAGAGAGAAGACAAAAGGAAAGGGAAGGCATGAAACACCCAGAGGGGAGAAAAACCCAGGTGGACATACTTATACACAAAGCAGCACAGAGGCACACCTTTGAGCACCATGTGGACACGCTTTCTCTCCTGGAAAACTTAACTCTACAGACAAAGAAGCAAGCCAACTTTGTCCTGGGCCCAGCCCGCCCTCCCTGCCTCCCCCATCATGGGCCCAGCCAAGATCCACAGGGCACTGACCAGGCTTTATTTCCAGTAGCCGCAGCTTTGGATCCTCAGGCGGATGCAATCGTCTCTTCTTGCGCCAGCAACGGGCAGGGTATGTATACAGCTGGCCCGGGGCAAGGCCTGTGGACAAAGACAATGTAAAGATTAAAGGCTCCAGGTTCGAAGTGGCCTTGGAAACTACGCTGACTAACCCTGTCGTTCACAATGAGAGGAAACTCAAGCCCAGAGAGGTGAAGTGACTTGTTGAGGTCACACAGCTGGTTGATGGTACAGCCAAAGCTGATCTAAGTCATCTGACCCAGGGCCCTTGCTCCGTCAGCCCCGCCATGCTGTTCCGCAAGCCCATGCCAACAGAAGCCATCATCTTTACCAAAGCCAGTTCTGCTCCCCTGGCCTGGGAGAACATCAGCTAGGCATTTAGACTACAAGAGGAACCCTTCCAGAGTCAACCTCACCAAAGTGTTCCCAAGGCAGTGGATGCCCATCTACTGCCCCTCTGTCCAGATCCAGGTTAAGCAGGTTCCCTCCAAGGTGGAGCATCAGAAGTCAGCTGGCCTACCCTATGGACAGCCTGGAGAGGAAGCATTTCAAGGAAACAGAACCAAAAAAGCCAGATCTAAAATACTTACTGGCTTCTCCCACCCACTGTTAGCTGCTGGCAGCTCACTGCAGCTAAAGGACGCCCTGTGTGGCCTCTAGGAGAGTCACACAGGTGGCCAGGCTCCATGGTCTGCAGAGCCAGGATGCCTGTAGATCCCTGTTTACCTGCCTGGGCATTACGAAAAGAAACGGGCAGAAGTCCAGTGGCTGGGCTTACGTAGCACACTGTCTACCAACAAGAATCTCCATCTACATGTGGCCTTTGACACCACCAGCATTGCTGTCATGCCAGGCACCCCATGGGGAGCCTTCTTCCTCATCAGAAAACACTCTTGTGGCTCCTGTGACACATAATGTGACAGTCAAAGGCTTTGGAGGAACGTGGGCTCTCCACACTAGACCTCAGTCTATTCCCAGAGAAAAGGGCAGGGGTGGAGGCTGAGGGAAAAAGAGGAAGGTGCTTAAGACTGACTCGGTGATTTGCAGTCTACAAAGGCTGTCTGACATCCCCCATCATAAACCAGCAAGCCAACCAACCCCTGCTACAGTGAAAAGACTTTTCTGTCTTGTTCTAATCAGAATCCCCAGAACCACAGCTATGCCCGACACAAAGAAGAACCAAACTAAATATCTGTTGAATGAATATATTCCAGCTTCACTTTAAAGTCAGAACCATCTTCAGTAGGTACATGTGGCACGTTACAGCTGTTAGATGCAGACAGCGTCACGTGAGAGTATCACTGTACACCTAGGACCACAGGGTTCAGAAGACAGCAGGACTCAATTCTCATCTGCTGTCTTCTATTTTAAGGCCCTTAGAAGTTAAGAGGGGAAACGGACTTCATTTTTTTTTGCCTTTGCAGAGAAAATCTACAGAGGTTTCGTTGCTATATATCCATTCATTCATTTTCAACAGTCATTCTACCCTTGTATAAGGTTGGGTCTGAAGCAGAGTCAACTATCCCAGCATTAAAGGAACCAAAATGTTCAGGTCTCTTTAAGTGCTAAGTATCACTTTAACCGTGCTGCTGCTCCCACAGGTCGCGAGACTGTGAACAAGTTGGAGGTTCTGATCCCTCTCCCTTTGATTCTCAGAAACCAGAGCAGAGCCAGACTCAGAAATGCAAGAATTGAATGACCATTGGCCCTGCTGTTCCTGGCTCCAGGAGATTCATCCACCTAGACCCAAACCATCCAAGAGGGACTCTAGAAGCGGGGCTCAGAACCAAGCCCAGAGCCCACCCCACCCACCCCAGCAGGCAATCTCTGGGCCTCAACTTCCCTTCTTGCCACATAGGCTGCTTCACAGTACTGACAACCTGATCAAAAGCAGGTCAGTAAAAAGGAGTCGGACCAGACCAGCACTCTCAAAAGATTCAAGCAGCCAAGAGTTCAAAACTGTCAACACTTGTCCAGGTCCTACATCCTCCCTGAGACAGTAGTCCCTGTGCTGTTGGTCAATGGCCTGAAGGCAGCCTCAGGCCACTCCATTTGTAGCTGCAGGCCCATTTTTCTGGGAGAGTCAATTTTAGTAAGTAGCTTGAATGTCCAGAAGAGGGGACTATTTGTTTCATTCTTTCTCTGGTGGATTGGAGAAGCTCCACAGTGCAGAGGAAGAGCACATGCATCCTGGGAAATATCCTAATGCCTTTCTGAGCTTGTCTTCTTACCTGTAAGACAGGAGTTAATAATAGCTACCTTATAGGATTGTCATGGGGATTAGCTTACATTCAAGAGGCAGCTCTCTATAACCATGAAGATGACAAATGACAGTTGTTAATCATCACGAGTTAGCTGACCTAGACAAGTCTTGGACTCGATGCCCACGTGGTACCTAGTGTGACAAGGCCCCCCCAACCCCACCCACCTTGCTGCTGCTTGGTCCTTTAGCCACAAGGAGGGAAGACAGGCTTCTTGTTGATATCTGCTTTGAATCCACCTTGTCTCAACAAGCAAATGGCCCCAAGAACTCTCTAGGGGCTCCTTGCCCCCTTTCTCGCCCTCCTCACTAGGCTGACAGGCACCAGGGTTCCTTCCCAGGAAGAACACATTCGGCCCTGGAGTTCCACTTACACAGGGAAGAGCCGGGCCTCGTGAGACTTGTGTTGTTTATCTCATTAGAACAGGAGGCACATAACTCAAAGCCCGTGTGTGTGGTGGATGGAGGAAGGGGGAGAGGAGGATGGAGTCACAGCTGCTGTCAGGGAAATTAACCTTGAGGAGTAAGCCTGGGGCTAGGGGTGGGGATGAAGGAAGGAAGCAGGAGGCTGGAGAAGGGAAGCCAGGCCTCCTTGGTAACCAAGGCCACCACCACCCTTCCACTGACATTCCCCACTGAGCAAACTGCTTTTCTGTTACTTTGAGCTCCAACTCCAGTTATAACACTCATGCTCATATGCAAGCAAAAGCATGATGAACCCACACACACATACACACGCACACACAAACACAAACACACACACAGAAACTCACACACTTGCTGGGAGAACTGGCTCCACGGAAAAATCCAACATGATGGGCTCAATGCCTGTGTGGTCGGCAGACGCCAGACAAACAGCTTGTTATACACATTGCTCAAGTTCAGCAGGTGGACACCGAGTGTTCTAAACATCTCTGACAAAGCAAGAGCTATTAAGAATTAAGAAGATAAAATGGGATAGAAAAGAGAGGGAAGGATGACAGGAGATAGGAACAGCAATTGAAATGGGGAAGAACAGAACTGGAGTGGCTTCCTCTTCTCTCACCCAGAGTTCAACTGTGGCCATTCAAGCCTGCCCAGGGGAGGGCTATCCCTTCAGCATTTCAGAGAGCGGGACCTGCAGCTGCCATTGAACCTGCAGTGGAAAACTCATTATGTCACAGGATGGACTGTCCCACTGTTGGCCAAATCTTATTGTGATAAAGAGATTCACCACACCCTGATCTGAATCAAGATCTACCTTCCTATAACTTATGTCAATTTGTCCACCCAGTGTCCCAGCAGTGAATAAGAATGCTCTGCATCCCAGCCCTCCATCCCAAATACCCTCTTGGGTTTGAAGGGGAGCTAACCAAGAAGCTGAGGAACTAGAGAGGAACAGGAGTCAGAAGAAAGAGGTGGTGACTCCACCTGCTCAGACAGGTAACAGGATCAAAGCTTCCAAATTAAGAATCCAAACTCCGCTGCCCTTTCATTATCTGCCCCCATGCTACCCGATCCTAAACAGGAAAGGAAGCTCCTCTCCAGGCCCTCAGCACCCCTTAAAGAACTCCTCCATGTCCTGCTCCCACCATGTGTCACCACAATGGGTCATTTACAGCCTCCATGTTTATAAACATAATGACATGAACCGGGGATTCATCACCAAGACTGGGCATCAGAAGTGCATAAGTAGTTACTGAAAAAGGCATAGGCCTGGACCCCAGCCCAGTCCTACTGAACCAGCACATCAGAGACACACCAAGGCTGCTGTAGTTGGAAAAACTCCCACATAAGGAACTCTGCACTAGATCAAATCTTACTCATATTTACACGCCCAGGGCCTACCCAGCACACAGTAGGTGTGGTTGAAAACACCAAGTTGGACTACCTCTACAGAGTTGGAGGCATGAGTAACAAGCCCCCAGGCACGGCTTGAGGACTGGGCAAGATTATTTCACAAGCACTTACACCAGTGGAGTTTCCCTGGTGCTCTACCCTCCCCTCTTCTCTTGACTTATTTAAGAGCTGTCCTGACTTCAAGGACCACCTCTTCAGTGACACCTTCCTGAGCCATCCTAGGCCACAGTGTCTTTTCCCTTCACTGGAAATCTGGAGTCCTGAGCACTTGGCACCACACTCCAAGGCTCAGCGTGGCTCCGTCCACTCACCAACCATCCCCCTCCTGCCTGCCTTCCTGTTGCTCTCCTGGAGTTTCCCTCTGTCTTTCTCTCTAAGATGCAATTCCAGTGTTCCTTGTGCAAAGATTATCCAGGCAAGGTAGACCTCGAGTCCAGAATTCTGCCCACCTCTTCTGGCCCAGGGGTTCCCAGGCCCTTCACTGGCCCCATCACATTCAAAGCTGACACAGTAACAATAGCTACTATTTGCCAAGCTCTTATTCTGTATGAGGCTGGCACCTTACACTCACTGCTATCTCATCTTGGCAACAACCCTATGAGACATTTAAAGGCTAAGGATGGTGAGGCAAACAGTGATCAAGTAACTGGCCCAAGGTCACACAGCTCCTAAGGGAAGTCTAGTCCACAGCCCATGCTCAGAACCTCTCCACTGTCCTACCTAAATCCCCACTGAGCCAGACACAGCAGGACTGAAACTCAGAGTCCTACCCTGATGAGAAAACAGCTCTCCATACCAAAACCAGTCCTCAGCCCACCCACCCACCCCCATCAAGCCACTTCTTGCGACCATGTCACCAACTATAACAACTCAGAGAGAAACGCATCCTGGCAATATGAAAGCATTATAATAAGGAATATAAAATGGATGAAGAAGCAGAAAAACTACTAGGACATACTTTCTAAATTCACCAGGAAAATTTTTTTAGAAAAATTGGATTATAGTGTGGGGAGGGAGCTTAAAAATTATTGGGTATAACCCCTGACTCATACAAGAATTACCTCTGCGATGTCCCTGTCAAGTGTCCCCCAACCTGGCCACTGTTTCAATAATTCTAGTTCTCTCCCTGACATGAGGCAGTCTACTGTGCTGTTGAAATATTCTGTTGTTAGAAGTATGCCTACCACTCTCATCTACAGCTGGTGAGAATATAAATGGCACAACCCTATGAAGAAGAATTTGGCATATCTAGCAAAATTACATGTGTATTTGCCTTTTAACCCAGAAATTCCACTTTTAGGAATCTATATCACAGAGTCATATGCAAAAATATAAAAATATATGTTCACTGTAGCATTTTTTATACTAGAGAAAGACTGGAAACAATCCAAATCTCCATCTATAAGGGATCTGGTTAAATAAACAATAGTATATAAACACAATGGACTATTACAACACTATTAGAAGGAGACAGAGAGAGAGACAGGGAAGTATACACTGCAATGGGATATACTGTTAAGTGAACATGACAAGTTAGAGAATACAGTTGGCCCTCCATACCTGCAGGTTCTGTAGATGGAGATTGAACCAAACGTGTTGAAAATATTTGGGGGAAAAACAAACAATAAGAAATAGCAATGCAACAACTAAAACTAACATAAATTTTAAAAAACAATACAGTATAAGTATTTACATAGCATTTACATTGTATTAGGTATTATAAGTAATCTAGAAATGATTTAAGGTATACAGGAGGATGTGTGTAGGTTATATGCAAATACTACACCATTTTATATCAGGAACTTGAACAGCTGTGGGATTTCTATGGGATTCAGTATCTGCAGGAGTCCTGGAACCAATCCCTAGTGGATGATAAGGGACATCTGTAGTATGTATAATATACTATCATTTATTTAACAAATGGGAACACACACATATTCATACATAAACATGTGTTCTATGTTTGCATAGGTTTTCTTTAATGGGATGATAAATCAAAAACAAAAAATATATTTAAGAAAAAGAGCAATAATAGTAACAAAAAGAAAAAGAGGAAGAAGAGGAGAAGGAAGAAGTTGCCTGTAGCAAGAAGGAAGAAGTAGGGTAAAAGGGGAGAAACAACTAGATTTTCTCTTAATATACCATGCTTTATAAATTTGACTTTAGAATCATGCAAATATTTTACACAATTATAAAGTAAAATTAAAATTAAAAGCATACATCTGTTTCTTACTAAGATGGAGTATGAAGGTTAGATTTAGCTCCTACCTAAAACCAGAAGAGAGAAAAAAACATGAAACAACAATTTTCAAGACATGGGACATCAGGCATTGAAGGACAGTGATCTCTGAGACACTGGAAACAAACAAGATGAGCCCTGTGATTGCCCGAGCTTACGGCCTTGAGAGTTTCCAGACTGTAACACAGAGAGGAGGAATACAAGAGGAATTAGGTAGAGCCCAGCAGACTCCCTAAGTCTGAGTTGAAGAGAAAAGAGCTGAGAGTCTGGAGACCACAGTGACTAGAACTTAAGGAACACAATAGTAAACAGAAGAGAGTTACACTGAGAAAGAACTGTGGAGATCCACAGAGGATCCCCTTCAAGTATTCAGCTTAGTATTGATCAGTGCGTGCCTATGAGGAAAATACCCACGACTGGGGGGGAAACAACACCCAAAAAGATTAGAGGTAACAGTGCCTGGTGTGCACCAGTGGCCAGGAATAGTCTGCTCCCACCAGCCAATACAGAAAACCTCACGATTCATGGGGTACTAGGTAGAGTACAAAGAAGGGTCTTGCCTCACTAATAGGGAATACTCAGCCCTAGACTAAGTCCTGCTCCAGGTCACCTAACAAATCTTAAAAGCAAGGCCAGGCACAGTGGCTCATTCCTGTAATCCTAGCACTCTGGGAGGCAAAGGTGGGAGGATTACTTGAGCTCAGGAGTTCAAGACCAGCTAAGCAAGAGCAAGACCCCATCTTTTTTATTTAAAAAAAAAAATCTTAAAAGCAAAACAGGTAAGCATAAAGCTGTTTCCAAATAACTTAAATGGGTCCCAAAACAATGTTCAAGAATATTTATAGGAATAAAAATATATATATAGCATCCAACAAGGAAAAATTAACAATGCATGAAATCCATTAGAAGGCATGTAAAGTAGTTGGAAAATATGGCCTACAATAAGGAGAAAAATCAATCAACTGAAATAAACCCAAAACTTAAACTCACGTTAAAATTAGAAGAACATTAAAACAGTTATTATTTGTAAGCTATATATTCAAAAGTTCAGTAAAAACTTAGGATATATATTTTCTTAAAGATAAAAACTATAATGTGTGAGGTGATAAACATACCAGATAGAATTAATGTCAGATTAGGCCTTGCAGCAGAAAAGATTAGCGCACTGGAAAACACAGCAATAGAAACTATCCAAAATGAAACCCAGAGAAAAAGGAGAATTTTTAAAAAAGAAGAACAGTATCAGTGAACTATGGGACAACTTCAAACAGCGTAATAATAAGCATGTAATTGAAGAGGGGGAAGGAAAAATATCTGCAGAAATAACAGCTGGAAATTTCTGAAGATTAAAACTATAGACCCATAGATCCAAGAAGCTCAACAAAACTAGGAACAAGAAACATAAAGAAAACTATAGCAAGGCACATCATAATCAAAATTGCTCCAAACAGTGATAAAGAGAAAATACTAAAAGCAGCCATAAAAAGGAGACATGTTACACATACAGGAACAAAGATAAAGATAATTTCTCATCAGAAACCATGCAAGCAAGCAAAGAGTGGTTCAATACCCTTACATTACTGAAAGGAAAAAAAAACAAACCTGTCAAACTAGAATTCCATACCCAGCAAAAATATCTTTTAAGAATTAAGGCAAACTAAAGATAGTTTCAGACATACAAAAACTGAAAGAATTCATAATCAGCAGACCCATACAAAGGAAATATTTTTAAATGCTAGGCAGAAAGAAAGTAACACCAGATCTATGTCTGGATCTACACAAAGGAATGAAGAACATCAGAAATGGTTTAGTATGTGAGTAGTTATACAAGCTGTTTTTCTTATTTAAAACTCTCTAATGGATGATTGACTATTTAAACAAACATAATGATAATGTAGCATGGGATTTATACCACAAGTAAAAATAAAATGTATAATAATTGTGCAAAGGTCAGCAGGGGGAAAATAGAAGTACACTAGTAGTAGTTTCCTATTGCTGCTGTAACAAATTACCACAAGGCTTAAAACAATACAAATTTATCTTATAATTCCGGAGGTCAGAAGTCCAATATCAGCTTCACTGGGCTAAAATCAAAGTATCAGCAGACCTGCATTTCTTCTGCAAACTCTAGGGGAGAATCTGTGTCCTTGTCTTTTCTGGTTTCTAGAGGCCACCTGCATTCTTTGGCTCATGGCCCCTTCTTCCATTGTATCACTTTGGCTTCTTCTTCCAACATCACAGCTCCTGCTCTGGCTCTGACCCGCCTGCTTCCCTCTCATAAGGACCCTTGTGATTACATTGGGCCCACCTGGATAATCCAGGATACTCTTGCCATCTCAGAATCCTTCACTTAATCACATCTGCAAAGTCTCTCTTGCCATGTAAGGTAATACATGCGCAGATTGTAGGGATTAGGATGTGGATGTCTAGGGGCATCCACATCCTAATGTGGATGAGAGGAGGAGAGGCATTATTCTGTTTATCACAATACTAGTGTAGAATTCTTATACTATTCATGAAGTAGAATAATATCACTTTAAAGTTAACTGTAATTCGTTAAAGATCTACACTATAAACACTAAACAATCACTAAAATAACAAAGCAAGAGTTATAGCTAATAAGCCAACAAAAAGAAGATAAAATTGAATCATAAAAAATGCAATTAACCAGAAGAAGGCAGAAAAGCAAAACAAACAGATGGACTAAATAGAAAACAAACAGCAAAATGATGGATTTAAAGCTAGCTAAACAATAATCACATTAAATGTAAACTGTCTAAATATCGCAATTAAAAGACAGACTGTCAGATTACATTTAAAAATGACACAACCATATGCTGTCTACAAAAAAAAAGACTACTCTTAACATAAAGATGTAACTAGGTTAGAAGTAAAAGAATGGAAAAAGATATGCCATGTTACTAGTCAAAAGAGAGGTGAAGTGGCTATACTAACATTGGACAAAGTAGATTTCAGAACAAATAGTATTAGTAGAGATGGAGTTTATTTCATAATGATAAAGGGGTCAATTTATTAAGAGCACATACTATCCTAAATGTCTACGTAACTAATAACAGACCTTCAAAATACATGAAACAAAAACTAATATAATTGTAAGGAGAAATAAACAAGCCCACAATTATAGTCAGAAGTTTTAATACTCCCTCTCTCAATAATTCATAGAATAAATAGACAGAAAAACCAATAAGGATGTAGAAGATTTGAACAACACTATCAACCAACTTGACCTAACTGACATTTAAAGAATATTCCAACCAACAACAGCAAAATATACATTCTTTTCCAGCACAAAGAGAACACTTACCAAGATAGACCATATTTGGGGCCATAAAACAAGTCTCAATAAACTTAAAAGCATTCAAATCATACAAAGTATTCTCTGATCATATGGAATTAAGTTAGAAATAAATAATGGGCACATCTTTGAAAAATGCCCCAAATGTTTGGAAACTAAACAGTGCACTTCTAAATAATCCACAGCTAAAAGGAGAAACCAAAAGAAAAATATTTTTAACTGAATGAAACTAAAAACCCAATATCAAAATCTGTAAAATGAGGCTAACACAGTATTTAGGGGGAAATTATAATAGAAAATGCCTGTAGTAGAAAATAAAAATCTCAAATCAATGACTTCACTTAGAAGATAAGGAGATTTTTTTTAAAAATCAATGACCTCAGTTTCTACTTTAAGAAATAAAAAATGGAAGGGCAAATCAGATCCAAAGTAGAAGAAAGGAAAAATAAAAATAAAGATCAGAACAGAAAACTATTAATATAAAATAGACAACAGAAAAGACAATTGAGAAAATCAATTCTACCAAAAGCTATTTCTTTGAAAAGATCAATAAAATTGATAAACCTCTAATCAGAATGATCAGGTAAACAAGAAAATTCAAATTACCAATATAAGGAAAAAAAGGATAAACCACCACAGATTCTACACGTATTTAAAGGATAGCAAGGCCCAGAACAGCAGCTCACACCTATAATCCTAGCACTCCAGGAGGCTGAGGCAGGAGGATCGCTTGAGCCCAGGAGTTTGAGGTTGCAGTGAGCTATGATGATGCCATTGCCCTCTAGTTAGGGTAGCAGCACTAGACACCATCTCAAAAAAAAAGGGTAACACAGCAACATTATAAACAACTTCGTGCAACTAATTCTGACAACTTAGATGAAATAGAGAAAGTCACATACTGCCAAAGCTTACACAAAATGAAATAGATAACCTGAACAGGCCCATATCTACAAAAGAAATAAAATTTATAGTTAAAAACATTTCTGCAAAGAAATTGCCAGGTCAAGATGGATTCACTGGTAAATATTATAAAACAGTTATGGAAGAAATAACACCAATTCTCTATAAAGTTTCAGAAAACTGAAAAGGAAAAAATATTTCCTAACTCTATATGAGGCCAGCATCACCCTGATACTCAAACCAGACACCGATATTATAAGAAAACTATAGACCCATATCTCTCATAAACATAGATGCAAAAACTCTGATAAAACTTAAGCAACATGCTCCTGTTGATGTGGTATGAGGGAAAAAAAAAAAACTTAAGCAACATGAACCCAACAATATATAAAAAAGATTATACATCACAACAAAGTGGGTTCATCCTGGGAATGCAATTATTAGTTTAACATTCAAAAATCAATCAATGTAACTCATCATATTAACAAAGCACAAGAGAAAAACCACACAATCATCTCCATAGATATAGGAAATCAGTGACAAAATCCAATATCCATTCCAAAAGAAACCCTCAAACTAGAAATAGAAGGGAGCATCCTCAATTTGGTAAAGAATATCTACAAAAAAACCTACAGCTAATATCACATTTAATAATTAAAAAAAATGCTTTCCCCTTAAGATCAGGAACAACATAAGGATGTCTAACCTCACCACTTTTACCTAAAATTATATTGGACAGACTAGCCAATGCAATAGACAAATAATAAATAAAAGTTATCCATACTGAAAAAAAAAAAGTAAATTTTCTTTATTCATAACATAATCAACCATGTAAAAAATGGTATGGAATATACACAAAGCTATTAGAACTAATAAATGAGTTTGGCAAAGAATATACAAGATCAATTGTATTTCTGCATACTAGTAAAAACAATTAGAAATCGAAATTTTAAAAATTCATTTTCAATAGTATCAAAAAATATTAAGTACTTAGAGATAAATCTGACAAAAATGTGAAAGATTTATGTACTGAAAACTAAAAATCATTCATGGGAAAAATTAAAGAAGACATTAATAAATGGAGAGATAGGCCATATTCATGGGTTGGAAGACTCAATAATGAAAATTGTTGATTTTCCCCAAATCGATCTACAGATTCAAAGCAAATCCCAATCAAAATCCAAGCAGATTTTCTTGTAGAAATTAACAGATTGTAAAATCTATATAGAAGACCTAGAATTATCAAAATACCTGGTTTCACAAATATATACATGTAAAAACTTATCCAATTATGTATATTAAATATGTATAGTTTATTATATGTAATTATACATCAATAAAGCTGCTAAATTTTTTTAAGGAAAAAGCAATTCAGGGATTTCTGCTTCTGGAAAGATGGAGTAGATAAAATTTTCCGTATTCCTCCCACTAAGTACAACTAAATGTTATGGATATTATTCAGACAACAAACATTTAAAAATATTGAAAAGTGAAGGAAATAAGGCAGACCAGCTAGGGACTTTGGGACCTGTAGAGCCTGAACTTCCACTTCAACCAGCAACATGGTGCTCCTCCCACACTGGGGTGTCAACAGAGGCCACGTGGGGAACTTGAACTTCCACACCCATCTGACAATAATGAGGGGCACCTCCCCTGCCCTATTAGCACAGTATCAGAGGAGGCCTGCCAAAACAGAAGATTTAAATAACATCTAGAGTCTCATAACATAATGGCCAAAATGTCTAAGATTCATTCAGAATCACTTATCAAAGAACCAGGAAAATCTCAACTTAAGTTGAAATGGCACAGATGTTAGAATTATCTGACAAGGATTTTAAAGCAACTGTCATAGAAATGTTTCAACAAACAATTATGAACACATGAAACGATGAAAAAATGTAAAATCACAATAAGAAATAGAAAATATAAAGAAGAACCAAATAGAAATTTGAGAACTGAAAAAAATATCACAAAAACAAAACAAAAAATCCTCAATAGATAGGTTCAACAGCAAAATGTAAAAGACAGAAGAAAGGAACGAAACCTGAAGAGAGAATGATAGAAATCACCCAAGATGAGCAACAGAGAGAAAAAAAAAAAAATGAACAGAACCTCGGGGAATTGAGGACTATAACAAAAGATCTAGCATTTGTGTTGCTGAACTCCCAGAAGGAGAGAGGACAGAGGGTGGGCCTGAAGATGTAATCAAAGAAATAATAGCTGAAATTTTCCCAAATTTGGCAAAAAAAAAACCAAGCATACAGGTTCAAGAAGATAAGTAAACACCAATAAGGATAAACCCAAAGAAATCTATGTCAAGACACATCAAAATCAAATTTCCGAAAACTAAAGACAAAGAAAAAAACTTAAAAGCAATGAGAGAGAAATGATACTTCATCTAGAAAGGAAAAACTATTTGAATGATAGCAGATTTCTTGTCACAAACCATCAGAAGTTGCAAAATATTTTTCAAGTGCTAAAAATAAAAGGACTGTCAACCCAGAATTTTATATGCAGCAAAAATATCCTTCAGGAATGAAGGCAACATCAAGACGTTCCCAGATCAAGGAAAACTAAGGAAGTTGTCACCAGCAGATTTACTCTGAAAGAGTAGCTAAAGAAAGTACTTCATAAGAAAGGAAATGATACAAGCAGGAATCTTGAAATGTCATGAAGGAAGAAAGAACAATAAAGGAGTAAAACTATGAGTAAATACAATAAACACTTTCCTTCAGTTTTCTAAATTATGTCTGATGGTTGAAGCAAACATTTTAACAATGTCTGGTGTATTTTTCAATGTAAGTAGAGGAATGTTTAAGACAGCTCTATTACAAATGGGGGGAAGTAAAAGGATTTGAATGATGGGGGTTGTGACTCTAAAGGGGTGGTTCTTTGTGATGATTGAATAGTTTTGTATCTTCAGTGTGGCGGTGGTTACACAAATCCATACATGTGATAAAACAGCTTTGAGCTATGATGGTTTTGATATTGTAAGATGTGTTCATCTTGGGGGAAAGTGGATGAAGAGTATAGGGGATCTCTCTGTACTATGTTTGCAACTTCCAGTAGATATATAATTATTTCAAAATAGAAAAAAGTTAATTTTAAAAAGAAGAAGAAATTATATGACCCCCCCCCATAATCCCTGATAAGTGAAAGCAAAATGAAATAAATCGAACTGCGTATTTAGTGGCACGACCACAGAGGAGCTCTCTCAACTGACCTTAAAGCAGAGTGATTTGACTCTACATCCTTAATGGAATATACCCTAAAGACAAAAAGAATTGCAAAAAAAAGAAAAAATCTTAAACCTTTTCCAGTAATCTTATTGTTGTTAGTATTACAGTTATTCTGATAGTGTGTGTGTGTGTATGTGTGTATAATGGAAATCATTATAGCAGCATCATTAATATGCAGGATTTTTTTTTCTTGGTATGGGAGGAAGGAGATATAAAATTAAAATAGTTAAGTAAAAACTGTTTTAAACTGAATTGAACACTGAAGAGAAATAGAAATTTAAAAAAAGGAAAAAAACTGAATTGAATTGGAAATATCAGTGTAATTTTATAATGTATTTTCTCTTAAAAAGAAAAAATAAATCCTATGTCTTAGTTCTGCTCACTGACAAGGTCTAGAAACAATGACCAAACCCAGAAGCAACGACCAAAACCAGAATGTGGTCTCTAAATAACATTCCCTACAAAAAGGAACCAGGATTTCTTAGAGAAATAGTTGTTTCCAGGCCTGGAGCAGGAAGTATACAAAATGAGTCTGAAACATCGTGTCCAAATATCAGGGTAACACAGAGGCTATCAGAAACTATTGGGGTTATTTCAAAACACCAGCATTGGCCAAAACCCCTAATGGCCAAAAAGATAGGACAATGTAAGCATCAATAAGAATAATAGCTGCAATGGATTAAAATACATCCAATACGTTTAAATCTGTGAGTTCATGATGGTGCTCAAAAAAAACAACTTTATTGATCACCTTTAGAGAATGCTAAGGAACCAGGCCAGGTGTGGTGGCTCACGCCTATAATCCTAGCACTCTGGGAGGCAGAGGCGGGAGGATTGCTTGAGCTCAGGAGTTCAAGACCAGCCTGAGCAAGAAGAGCGAGACACCGTCTCTACTATAAATAGAAAGAATTTAGCTGGACAACTAAAAATATATATTTAAAAAAATTAGCCACGCATGGTGGCACGTGCCTGTAGTCCCAGCTACCCGGGAGGCTGAGGCAGGAGGATCGCTTGAGCCCAGGAGTTTGAGGTTGCTGTGAGCTAGACTGACACCATGGCACTCTAGCCTGGGTAACAGAGTGAGACTCTGTCTCAAAAAAAAAAAAAAGAGAGAATGCTAGGGAACCAACTCATTATTTTGAAAACTGGTAAATAAAGGGGAAAAAAATCATTTATCCTGCCTTTCGTTTGTGAATTGTACCCACATAACCAAAATTTTAATGAGGGCATGTTTTTCTTTACACAAGTTGTAGAGCTAATAAATGAAGATATAATGATGGCCTCGAATTGAATGTCACCTCTTTGCAACCCTTAATGAAATAAAGAATCTCGGCAATTATCATGAAGGGCTGCTAACATCAGTAAAAGAGATAACCAGACTGTGTGAGCCTCCTGTTCAAAGTACACACTACCACCTAGGAATTGCTGTTGCCAAAAAAATTGAACCTGAGTAAGTCTCTAGACCTAACCGCCAATTCACCGGAATAACACCATGGGGATGCAATCAGCAAACCCAGATCCTGCTAAACCCTAGAGCGCAAACAATCCAGTGTCTTCAACTAATAACATGCAAGGAGGAAAGAGACAGAGAGAGAGAAACCTACGGATCTTAAAGGACATATCAACCAAATGCAATATAGGGATTCTATTTAAACTGCAGGAGGAAAATGAATGTTGACCAAATATTAGATGATACAAAGTCTTGTTAATTCGTTGAGCTTTGATAGCAATTGTGGGTTTGTTTGTTTAAGTGCTTACCATTTAGAGATACATAACAAAACATTTACAGATGAAAAAATGTGCTGTCTTGGATTTGTTTCAAAATAACTTGGCGTCAAGAAGGAAAAGGAGGGGTGAGTATAAAGGAAACAAGATTAGCCGTGAGTTGATCATTGTTGAGACGGGGATACACAGAGATTCATTTTACTATTGTCTCATTTTTATGAGTTTAAAATTTTTCAAAATAAAAAGTTTTCAAAAATATATCCACATACAGCCAGAAAACCACATTCCTATAGTTGCCTCCCTAATAAAGGTCTTTATTCTGCTCTCTGAAGCCTAGAAAACTAGTGTCAAAGTAATAGTAATAATAATAGTAATATAAACAATAGTAGCGGTTTTGGAGCATATACTTACTATGTACTAAACTCATGTTGTGAGTTTTTTCCTGAATATGTTCATTTAATTAGACAAAATCCTATGTGGTAAGTACTTTATATAATATTTACATTTTACAGATGAGGAACCTGAGGGAGAAAAGTTTGGTGACAAAGCTAAGCCTCACACCCAGGTCTGACTGCAGATTTCCAGCTCTTAACCAACACCCAAGGGTAAAAGATGAAGACTGCTGTCATACCCTCAGTCTGGCCTTCTTTGGGAGAAACATCTTGAGTTCTTTCACTCCCCGCCCCGCCCCAGCCGCATGGCTTCAGTGCCCCACAGCGGCACACCATCCTTGTTGCAATCCTTGGAACACCTGCCAGGAGCTATAAAAGTAGTTGAGTTTCTTGAAAGTATCTCAGAGGCCCAGGTGCGGCTTTGCCACACCCCCGCCCCACCCGGGCTGCCTGGATTCCCAGATGAGTTCTGGTCCTCCTCCCTCCAGACCAGGAGCCTACACATTTGCACGTCCCAGGAGTGCCCTCGCTCACCTGGGCCCCGGTGCCTCTTCTCCATCCAGATGTAGCAGTTGTTCTGGGCAACCCCAGTCTGTGAGTCCAGGAAGGGAAGACGCACACTGCGCTCTGCGCACAGCCGCGAGTTGTAACTCCGGCAGTGCTCAATGGCTTCCTTGTAGAACTGGTCCCCAAGCCTGCCAGAGACAGAGAGTGAAGGGGTGAGGCCAGGGAAAACCTAAACACACCCAGAGGGAAACTGATGTCACCCACCCACCTCCCTGGGAAGCTTTCACAGTTATGAAGACCAAGGCAGTGAGCACCAAGAGCAATGGGCAGAATGCCACTTGGTGTCAGGTTCTGTTTCCTATCCTAAATCCATCAGGTAACTTAGAAATTTCTTTAACAAAGAGCCTAGGGCCCCAAGAATAAACCACCACTAGGAGAGACAAGTGCTGCTCCAGAAGCAAGTAGCTCTGGAACAACCTTCTGCATGGGATCTAGAGGACATCAAGCTTCTAGAACCCCCTCATTAACATCCCCCATCAGCCACACTTTGTTCTCGGAGGTCACCAGCAAAGACACTGTAGATGAACCCTAACCACCAGCAAAGATACCCAGATCTCCATTACTATGGAAGAGAAACACTCCATATAAACAAAGACTAGAAGGGCAGAGGAGACATCCTATAGAAGCAGGTCTATTGCAGGGGGAGAAGGTGTAGAGGGGCAATCACCAATCTTTTAAAATCACGTATTTAAAGACAAATACCTTTCTGATGGAGACCTGGGTGCTTCCACATTTTAGCTATTGTGAATAACGCTGCTATGAATATGGGTGTACAGGTATCTCTTCAAGACCCTGCTTTCAATTCTTTCAGGTATATTCCATGAGTGGACTTGTTGGGTCATATGGTTGTTCTATTTTTTTTGTTTTTTTTGAGACAGAGTGTCACTCTGTTGCCCGGGCAAGAGTGCCGTGGCATCAGCCTACCTCATAGCAACCTCAAATTCCTGGGCTCAAGAGATCCTCTTGCCTCAGCCTCCCAAGTAGCTGGGGCTACAGGCATGTGCCACCATGCCCGGCTAATTTTTTCTGTATATTTTTAGTTGTCCAGCTAATTTCTCTCTATTTTTAGTAGAGACAGGGTCTCGCTCTTGCTCAGGCTGGTCTCGAACTCCTTAGCTCAAACGAATGCCCGTCTCAGCCTCCCAGAGTGCTAGGATTATAGATGTGAGCCACTGCACCCAGCCTATTTTTTATTTTTTAAGGAAGCACAGTACTATTTTTCATGGTGGTTGTACCATTTTACATTCCCACCAACAGTATACCAGGGTTCCAATTACTTCACATTCTTAGCACCACTTATTAGAAAGCAAAGTTTTAAATGGACTTGTCTATATTCTTTCTAGAAAATCAATGAGTAAGATTCTACCAAAAAGCCTAAGGCAAATATCTTATTAGGGGAGAATACAACCATGGAAGCTTCTGAGGCATCATTTGGAAATTACATGTTGACAAGAGTCTGGAAAAAAAAAAATCCTTTGTTCCTTTTTTACCTCTGAACATCTTCACAAGGAAGGCATAACATGTTCAGAAAGTGTCCTGGCAGTTGCAAAACCAAACTGTATTCAAATTATAATAGTCACACAGCTGGAAATGAATTGGGGGAGGGAGATGAAAGCCCATTAAAATGCTGTAAAGCAGAATGGCACACAAGCTGATGTAATCAAAGCTGGTAACAAGGATCATGAGATTGATCAAAAATAAAGAACCATTTTCCACAAAGTGTTCATCTGTGTCACACCAGCTTACATGCCTTCTGCTAAGGCGATGTAGCTCAGTGGAACAGAACTTTCGCAGGCAGCTTGGCCCAGACAAGATGACACAGACTTTTCAGGGTGTCCTGGAAGCTTTAGCACCCATCCACAAAACAGCAACCAGCCATGCCACATCAATGAGAACCGATGAGAACACGTGACAGAGAGGTGTCCCATCTGCGAAACAGTAATCTGCTTTCCCACGATCTTTTGACAGGCTGCCAAAAAAGATGTTAACTATTCTAGCCCCAGAAATTCTGCTGAAAAAAATAACCCACAAAATCAGGTCCAAAAAAAAAGAAGAAGAAGAAGAAAATTGTACACTAAAACTCATCTACTGGAGAGAACAGGATTCCAATTTCAAAACCAACTTCTGGAAGCCAATACAAAAGAAATCTACACAGTAGGATTTCAAATTGCACTTTTCTTGATATGCTGGTAACTCACTTCCAGCAGGGCCAATCCATACAAGAGGAACAAGAAAGTGAACTTGCTCCAAATGAAAAGAGAGGTTGGCCAACATTGGTACCTCACACCAAATGGATTGAGAAAGTCAAACAAGCTGGCATACCAGGAGAAAATTAATTTCATCTTAAACACATTCCACTTTCATAACATGCAATGTTATTAGTAACAGGCATGCTGGAAGGACATGTATATTTTTAAATGCAATCTTTGTGTGAATGATACCTCTCTTATGTAAACAGAGGAGACTTTCTGCAGACTAGAACAACTGTATTAAAGATCGAAGCTGCAGAAGCGTGACATTCAGCAGCCCCTTTCCATCGCCTCCAGGGAAGTCACTTTTAAACAGACCAGGTGTTAGCAGAGATTCAGAACCAAAATTTAAAGCCTTTTGCAAGATATAGGAGGAGAAAAGAGACTTCAACCTCCTTGATAAATTCAAGTAACACTTCTCCAAAAGTTAATTAGCCAAAATCTTCACAGGGCTTGCTACGCTCTCTAGAAGAAAATCAATGGCTAGGTCTCACTAACCCATGGCAAGCAATTTAAACAGTAGAGAGGACAAATGTCCTTTCCAATACGGTATTTCTACAAAAAAATAAATCCCTCAATGATGGGATTCAGGAGTGACATTTGCATTCAAGTTGGAAGGGGCAAAGGGAGCAGGTAAAGGCTTCTAGGGGTGGTAGCCAGCGTGCCCCTGGCCAGGTCAGCTGTAGACCAGCCCCAGCCACCACCTGTTTGCACCAACTGAGAGGGCTGGACGGCCAAAGGATTATCAATGTCTCGGACCCAAGGAAGCTGGCACAAGGCAGGGCAGAATGATGTTCTCATCAACAACTGACTTCAGGCTACCCAAGGATACAATCAGAAATAGGGAAGGCAAGAGGAACAAATTGCTGAGTTCTCCAAGAGAGCTGAGCGGGACACCCCCATGGCCTGCTGGTTGGAACAGCGATGGCTGCATGGTCCTAGTGGGCTTTGCAAGGGGTGGGGGTCCCTTTCTGATCCCATCTGGAGTCAAGATAGCTCTGAGAGATGAGCATTGCTATGTGAGATTTCCAGCGACCCTCTCTGTGGAGAGAATGGATAATTCCGGGGAGGGAAAGAAGACTCGGGGTGGGAAAAAATGAGACTTTTCCAAAATGACTGCCAACCAGGCTCCAAATGTGATTTTCAGAGCCTCTCATACCCCCACCAAAACTCTCTGCTCCTCTTCATCCAACCCCCTACTCTCGAGATTTCTCGGGCTCTCTCAGACTTTATGGCCACTGCCCTGAGATGACTCTCAGGTCCAACTCTCCAACCCAGACACCTGCGCTCCTCCCTCACGCTGTCCTTCTGGTTCTGTGTTCTGACCCAAGGGCAGGTGTCCTGCCATACCTGAAATGTATACCCCAAAGCAAATTCCCCATTTTCTGCCAGAAGCCTGCCCCCTCCCCAAGTCTCCATTCTTCTAGGGCTGGGGGCCTGAAGCAATGCTGCTTTCCATGCCCCTGGCAAGTTGGCCTTGACTCTTCCCTTGCCTTCATCCCATCTGGCACTGAGATCTTTCATTTCTCAGGGAGTTATCTTTTCTCTCCATTCCCAGTGTGTGGCCACAAGTCCCCTCTTGCTATAAAAACAGGACCTTCGCCCATCACTGCTGTCTGTGCACACAGCAGAGATAAACAGAGATAAAGAGGAGCCTGGTCTGTGGCAGGATTTCTGATCCCTCCTTCCCCAGTGGTGCCTCTCCTTCTCTGTGGCCACCTGGTCTTCCTGCTGTCTCACTCAGCTGCCCCTACCTCCAGAGCCACCCACAGACACACATTAAAGCTCATCTGCACCAATATGATGACTTCCCGCTATTTGCATTTAAATATGTTTAACTCGAACTATGCATGAAAAGCTCTGTCTCTCCTGTTTGGTTTTTTAGAATAACTGGCAAGCAGGGGGCAATATTTAGCAAGGTGGGGGAACCTTTTTATTTTCCTTGAAGCTGTACTGTTCCTAAAGAGGCCCTTGAAAAAAACCAAATTTAGTGTTTGTTATAGATGGAATTGTGCCATCCCCACCAAAAATGTATATGTTGAAGCCCTAACTCCCAAAGTGATGGCATTTGGAGATGGGAAGTCATTGGGTGGAGCTCTCATGATAGGATTAGGGCCCATATAAGAAGAGACAGAGAGTAGTTCTCTCTCTCTGTCTCTCTGTCTCTGTCTCTGTCTCTCTCTCTCTCTCTCTCTGTGTGTATTTTGTGTGTGTGTGTGTGTGTGTTTCTGCCATATGAAGATAGAGCAAGAAGGCAGCTGTATGCAAGCCAGGAAGAGGACCCTTACCAGGAACCTGATCATGCTGGCACCCTGATCTTGAACTTCCCACCCTCCAGAACTGTGAGAAACAAGTGTTGTTTAAGCCACCCAATCTATGATATTTCATTATGGCAGCAGAAGCTGACTAAGGCGGTGTTTCTAGATGTTTCAAATAGGAAAGGGATAAGGAGGTGAGGATGGGTGAGAGAGATTTCAATCCCCTTCCTCCCTTATTTTATCTTCTTCCAACAAAGACAATAATAATAACACTATTAATAATGTCAACTTCAACTCAATTCAATGTTTAATATTTGTCTTCCCTACTAGACCATAAACTCCATGAGGGCAGGGACTACATCTACAGGACCACTGCACACAGCCACTCTGGCTGGGCACTGAACAATTCCAGAGGTGTCATTCATATCAGCTTCAATGTGAAGGCCACCCCCTGAAGTTGTATAGCCCAGTGGCCCTGCATACCTGACCTTCTTACTGATTTACCCTCAGAGACCAGCACAGAGCCCAGCACACAGTAGGTGCCCAGTAAGTCTTCACTAAGTTGCATTAGACAACAACTCCAATTCCACTCACCTAGGGCAAGCATTTAAATGAGAGTAGTTAAGCATACTCGGCATGTGTGTGCACAGTCTTTAGAGTCCTTTGCACACATAAGTTGGTGATTTAGACTGTGTGGCTGTCTATGTGCAACCTCAGGGGAAAAAAAGTCACTCTCAAACCCAGTTTTTCATCTTTCACTGCTCAGTATAGAACCCAAGTTGGCTACCAATGTTGCCCAAATTCCTCTGCCAGGCCATCGAGGCTCTCAGAAAGCCAATGTGTTAGAGTAGAGTGGAAAGCAGACATGGAATCAGGCAGATGTTGAGTCCAGCCCTACCACTTATTGGCAACACAATCCTGGGCAAGTTACTTATCCTCCCTGGACCTAAAATTCCACCACACACGATATGGGTAATATAACCCCTACTTCAGGTCTGTCAGAGAAGTTAATGAGAGAGAACCTCTGGCACACATGCCTACAATCAATAGTTGTTCCTTTCCACTTTGTGGCATGAGCCTCTGCCTGAGCAGGCTGATGCCTCCCCATGTGACACCACACTCACTATGGCAATGTCTTCGAGGCTGTCAGGCCCATCCAAACCTCCTTCCCAAGACAGAAGGCAGCCAGGTCGCCAAGCTGAACCTCAAGCATTGAGAAGGGCAGAGCAGCTGGTGCACAAGGACCCCACCATCCACCTGAAGGCCACCCTAAGTGCAGAGAACACACATGGCTTGTTTGTTGCTCTAGCCCAAAGCCCAGCCATGTTGGGTTGAATGATGAGTGAGTGAGTGAATGAATGAATGAATCCTCCTCTGACCTCCCTGCATATATGAAGCATATATATGCCCCAGCCCTGAACCCCAACAAAACACTTTACTCATTGTCCTTCCTCCCACCTGGAACTCCTGCCTTCTGCCCTTGCCCTGGCTAATCTTAGCCTGTTGAGGGGCTGGCTGAAGTCCTGCCTCTTCTAGGAAGCCCCCCAGGTTATCCCTGCTTGCTCTCAGCCTTCTCTGAGCTACCCAACAGTCTCATTTGGTTTTTGCCGGTCTCTGCCACCTCCTTATCTCTCCCCACTTAATCAGACTGTAAGCATCTTAAAGACAGAGACAGAGCTATGTACTTGCATGCTACCCAACCAAGTGCAGTGCTGGGAATATATTAAAGAAGCACTTGATAAATATGGATTGCTTGATTGAAATGCCATGAGATCCTCAGCAAACCAATGGAAGCTTCACAGTTGAGAGATGCTCAGGATGCTCTAACTTTTTCCTCAGGAAAATGAGATGAGCCTGAAGTTACCCAGCTTCTCCTCTGGAGCACAGGATTGAGCATCTGAAAACAGATATCCTACAAGTTCCAATCCTACTGAACTTTTCCCATATCCTTAAAAAAGGTCACTTCAGCTCTTGAGATTTTCATTTCACCATCTACACAATTCATGCCTCCACAGGATGCCACTGAACTGACATTCTCCTTCTCTGAACTTCACAAGAAGCTCACTGAATACTCGACTGTGATGACATCAGACCTCCCCCAGGAGAATCAGCTCCTCCTCTGAGGGTGCAGTAAATGCCCCTCGGTACTTACTGACAATGCCATCACCCCACTCTCCAAAAGAATGGTCTAGGCGGTGGCCTTCAAACTCAGGTTTGTGAGGGAATCACTAATGGGTGGGAGGCTGTGAAATTCTGATTCTGGAGGTTTGGGATATGATCCAGACACCCCAGAACCCCCAGTGAGTCTGAGAAATATGAGATTCACTGATCGAAGGATAACTCCCCAACCTCTGAAACGAGAGCATGAACACGTGGGCCTTGTAATTCTCTCTGGCCACCATGTTTGAGTGGCAGACCTGGACAGCCCAGTAAGCTGACTTTGTTTCACTCAGCTGGTTTTGTTCCTGTGGGAAAACTTCTTTCAGGCAGCTGGCATGGATTAACCTGGCAGCACTAAATCATAGCAGACTAATCCCACAGAAAGCCTCATCCCTAACAAAATGTCCAAGAGGTCTGGTCAAGGCAAACGTACGGAGAAGATGCTCACATACTCAGATCCTCACTCTGTCGGGGGCTCTGACCTTCATAACATCACAGAAAGGACATACTGGGGATGACCTCTGAAAGTCACATCAGACAAATAACTTGGACCCTAAAACTCTCACCATGACTTAAACGCAGCTCAGTCTGATGTTCAGGCCCACTAGACCCGACAAATCCCTCTTCCACCATCTACTCTGGTGAAGACTTTTCAGGGACTTATTATGCAAAGCTGCCTAAGCAAGACGGAATTTATATCGAACCTGACCATGATTTCTGAGCTGCCACTGGGTGTTCTGATGACATACGCATCTCAGGGTTGAAGTCAAGGGGCTGCCAAGGACAAGAGACCGGAGGCAGGAGAAAAGCGGTGTGATTTCTTCCAGTAAATAACTGGGGGAGGGGTGGGATGGGGGGTGCCCCAGGGAGGAAAAGGACTGTTGCTTTTCTTGTATCCAAGGTTTGCCTTTCAAATGGCATCCAGACATGGCAAAATAAATCTCTTCTCTGGAGGCTAAAGAATGCAACAAAAGTGAGGGTGGAGGGAACCTTGCTTTATCTAGGGTGAATCATCCCTAGAAAGAAAACACACATCCATCACAGAAACTTCATTGATTAAGAAGGTATTTTTAGTTTCCCTGGACTGAGTCCTTTCTGAAACCCTAGCTCTGAGCAGGGCACCCGTGTGTGTTCTCTTGGGTGTGATCACCTGCAGAAGCAAGCCATTGATTAGAGACAATTCTTAGACAAACAGACCCTCAGCCCCCATCTTTGCTGCTGGAATGCAAGGGTCTCAGTGCTGCCCTTCCCAGTCAATATTGGTCTGGCATTTAACACAGCCACAGAGAACATGTCCTTCTATGATCAGTTCTCTATACAGCAGCCCAAGTGGTCTTTTCAAAATGAAAATCAGACCATGATATTCCCTCCTACTAAAATATATCTGGTGCCTTCTTACTGCTCTCGGAACAAAACCCAAACTTCTTCTCATGGCTACAGGGCCCAGATGGTCTGGCTGTGCTCACCTGCCCTACATCATCCTGTCCCCTGCTCCATGCCCACACGGCTCCATCCTCACTGTACCCCTTTCTGTTTCTCTATATACCAAGGTCACCTCACCTTGGGACCTTTGTGTATGCTGTCTCCTCCACCTGGCACGCATTTCTCTCAGATCCTCCATGGTGGGCTCAAGAAAGGCCTTCTGTGACTCACCCTATCTAGAGTGGCCCACCCTACCCTTCTCCTGCCCTACCCCTGGCTATCTCACATCCTACTTTGGTTTTTCATAGCACTTACCACTATCGAAATGTTTCTCTTTGCTAGCTGATGGCCTCTGCACCACTCAATTGTAAGCTCCATGAGAGGAGGGTCCTTGTCTCACCAGATCCCTGGCCCCCAACACAGGATTTGGCACATGGGAAATGTTCGACAGAAATCATTAACAGGTAAGTGAAAGATCTAGGCCGACCTGCAACAGACAGTTTGGGTGTGGGAGCCTGGCCTTCTAGAGGGCGACAAGTCAGTGCTGGCAGGAGGCGCCCAGCACAGGGAATGGGGATCACACCACTGCTGTGTCACGTCTCACCCTCCCTGCCCGATACGCCCATCCCACAGTCCATACTCCAGTTGTGCTCATGGCCCCACAACACCAACCAGGCACCCCAAAATCTGGAGGGGAGTGAGGTCAAGTAGACAAAGGAGGAGATCATTCATGACATCAGTCACTGCTTTCCACGCCCAAAAGGGACATTCTAGGCCTGATATTGGCACTGTAAACTAGCAGCACCAGAAGACGGTCTCCAAGGCACCATTCCATTTCCCCGAAAGGGCCTTTCTCTGGATTAACCTCTGTGTGCTCTTTCCCAGAGAGCTGATCCATGTCCTCTTGCAGAGCCCCGAGCCCACCGGTGGTGCCAGGGGCAGCAACGGGATGGGGGTGGGGAAGCTGTTTGACAGGAAATCAATGGGAACTGAAGGTCATCCGGAGGGCACTGTCTCCCCATCATGCACCTGCTGGGATGGGATTTGTGGTCCTGACCTCACTTGGGGGCCTCTGCCCTCCTGTCAGAGTTGGTTAAAATCAGCCTGCAGGAGCAAATGCCCTGCACACCAAATGATCTCCAGGCCACCCTTCTAAGGGACACCCAGTCAGACAGAGCAGCACTGAGTCTCATTTAACCTGCCACAAGGTTGACAGTCATCCCAATTTCTCTTAGCAACCTCCTAAGAAAACTGTCTCAGGCCCACCGTTTTTTTGTGTTTTTTTTTTTTTTGAGGCACATACTTTTATTTATACCTTTTAATACAGATAGAACAAAGCCAGACTGACCAAGAAGCTGACTGTGTCCCCAAACTTAAGCTCTCTGGTGGAAGAAGTGAAAATATGCTGGGAACCAAGAAGACCAAAACAAATCTTGAGTGCACCTTGGAAGTGCCCTTATCACCTCCTCATCCCAGGATAATGACAAAGGATACTGAAACCTCTGTACTGCTTAAGAGAGATCTCTTTTCTCTTCCCATCCCCAAAACTATCAGGCAGCTTGACTGAATTGAGAATCTGATTCTACTTTCCTCATGTACCTGTTTTCCCAAGTTCCCGTCCTCTCCTCCTTCCCACGCCTTTCCCTCCACCATCTTCCTTCCCAATCCTTCCACTTCATCAAGAGTCACTTAACATACAGGTCAGGAGCAAAGCAATCAGCCCAAGTCTCCAATCCAAAAGCTGAAGATGATTCTGGTATAAAAATGAGGCGGAGACACCCTCAACATATTTTTAGAAGGATGACAAGATGATGGTCATAATAATAAAAGTGGCATAGCTAATATTTAATGAGTATTTACTATACGTGCCAGGCACTATGCTAAGCACTTTACATGTATTATCTCATTTTATCCTCATACAAGCCCGTCCTATTATTCCTCCCATTTGACAGATTGGCAAACTGAGGCACAGAGAGTCTTAAGTGATTTGCCTAGGGACTTATGTGGCACTGTAAAGATATAAGTCCATGTAATCTTGGTCCAGAACCTTACTCTTGACCACTGTACCATCAGCCTTTCAAGAGGGCACTTTTGCCCTGAGTTTTGCCTCCAAAACTAGGATAACCTGAACAACACTTCTTTTCTTAGAGGAACTAGGTTTTTAAGAGCATCACAAATTTGCTGGGTAATCTTAGCTATTTCACTTCTTTGTGCCTCAGTTTCCCAAACTGTCAAATAGTCCAGAGATAAGCCTTCCTATCACAGAGCCACCCCTCAGTAACTCAAGAAGAGAGTGGAGGATGGGGCTTCCTGAAAAGATACCATCAGAGAAATACAAAATGTTATTATACAGGTTAGAAACCAAATCCACCCCAAATGTGAGCAGGGGGTGATGGACTGTAAGAGGCTCTGTGGTTCTGAAAATCGACTAAAGGCAGGAAAAGAGAAATGCCAGAAAGTCATAAACTAAAGGGTCAGATTGAAGAATCCCAGAATGTCAGAGACTGTCTAGTCTGATCTTGGTTTTATTGCAAAGAAAATCAATAACCAGAGAGGTAAAGTGATGTCCCCCAGTCACGCAGAGGCGGAGGTGGGATTAGATCCTCAGTCCAGACCGCTAGTTTAGGGATTTCTCCACCATTTATGGTGAGGGTCTTCAAGCTACAGCCCCTGGGCCAAATCTGGTCCACTAAGAATTTTTGTAGATAGTTTCACTGGATGACAGCCATGCCCATTAATTTACATATTGTCTGTGGCTGCTTTCATGCTACAATGGCAGAGATAAGTAGTTCTAACAGAGACCATGTGGCCTGCAAAGCCTAAAATATTTACTATCTGAACCTATACAGAAAAAGTTTGCCGACTCTTAGTGTACAACCTAAGGCTTGAATAATGAAAAGTCTCTACCCTCAGAATGAAAGGAAATAGAATAGGAGACCAAAGAGTCACACAGCTTAAGCAGATAGTTTTACAATTATCTCAGCTTGGTACAACTTAATGAAAACCCATAAATACAGTTAATAATAAGGAAAACAAGCACTGGCTCACCCTACCTATTTAATAATTATTGTTAACTACAGCAAGCAAAACTGAAATTTCATTTTTTTCCAGCCTTCCTTGAAATCCCTGTTTCCTTTGGGAAAACACCGTTGCCCAATGGGTGAAATGATGCTTCTGATAGGTGCTTAGCCCTAATTTCCTCCTGTGGAGTTAAAGGCTACTGTTGAGGCAGTTGGAGACTTGAGAGCATTGCCCTCTTCCTGGAGCAGACTCTGAGAGTCTTCAGCAAATCTGTCAACTTCTCTGGGCCCTGGGCTCCCATGCATCAAATGGAAAGAATTATCCTCCCATATTCCAAATTATGGAATATGTCACAGCCCAATTAAAGGGCAGGGCAAGCCAGCCAGGCACCACCCAGGGTCCAATGTCTAAGTCATATCATTCACCACCAGGAATATAAAAGGCTAGAGAGGCTTTCATTTTCCAACATCGGCTCAGGCGGAGAACTTCGATGAATAGGACCCAGTTTTCATGGAACAGTCCTGGTTCACATCAGAGTCCCAGCATAATTATTATTATACCTTTCCCTCTCAAAAGTGCCCTTCCTTGGCTGATAACTGATAAGGTCACCCCATTGATAAGCTGTTTGGAGTCAGAGAGAAAGGTAAGACACACACCTGCTGGACATGACACTGATGCTAATAAATGGGCTTCTAAGGAAGACAGGTCCAGTTTGGTCCAGAGTCAGGGTGCAGGTCTAGGGCCAGAACTGAGTTGCTCAGGACAAGAGAGGAGAGGCTAAATCTGGTGGCCCTACTTTTCCATTTGCCCCACATGCATCCCTCACCTCTTCTTACATTTGTCAAACAAATATTTAGGGAATATCAAAGCGTGAGCTCCCCAGGAGGCCCACAGGCTCTGGAGAGAAGAAAGGGCAGAAAGCACTGCACAGGAAAAGAGATGTGCCTGGCCGTGCTAAGCATCTGATCCTTGGGACAAGCTACAGTCCCGGCCCTTCAAGGTGCCTGACGCTGACTGGCACACACTTGGTAAGTGTTCATTCTGGGGACCTGGACCAAGAGGAGCTCAGACCTCCTGTTCTTAGAACACTGCTCCCCACAGGGATGTCCTTCTGCCACCAATCCTGCTGAACCCCAGGGGCACAAGAGGGCCAAGCTATGTGCCTATGTGTCACTAAGAGAGCCCAGAGGCAAGCAACAAGAAAGGGCCAGAAGAGCTAACTCAAGCAGGAGGCTGTGGTCTGACAGGGAGGAGGGATAGGCAGGGAGCTAGAGAAAGAAGTAACAGAGAAGAAGAGGAGGGGGAAGAAGGCTGGAGAAGGAGTCAAGGTAGGTGGAGGGAGAACGGCCTCCAGCACACGCCCCACAGCCATCAATATCTCTTCGGAGGACAGGTTATCTGGGGAATTTATGCTCTCTAATAATTACCTTGCAGAGGGTTCCACTTATCTGAGCAGAAGAATCTGCCAGTTGCCAGACACACAGAGTTCCAGTTAACTCCATCAACATTGCCCTCCACTTCTGCCCCGTCTCCCCAGCACTCCCTGGCTCCTTTCAGCTTGGCAGCCCCCGACATCTAAACTTTCCTTTGCCTCGCTGGCCTAGGGAAAAGCTGAGTGTGGAAGGGTCTCAACAACTTCCAGCAGTTTTAAGGGCTCAACAGGAAATGATAAAAGGGTTGGGGGGTTGTCCTTTATTCATAGATAGGAGAGGTAAGAACCCTCCCCGCTGCCTGCAAAGTTGAGGCTAGGCCTACAGAAGTACAGACTGTTTCCAAGGCTGTGTGGGAAGGGCAGAGCAGTGCTTTGGGGCAGAGTGATTTGATATTTTTATCTTCTTCTGACAAATGCCATCGTATCAGGTTAGCATTCACTTTATTTTCTTGTCTTCACGTTCCCTCTCAAAGCCTTCCCATCCCTAATCCAGCCCTCCAGGGATGCCTCCCACCAATGATGGTCTGGCTACTTATTCCCTAACCATCACACTCTGCCTTGGGTGGCTGGGGTCTCTAAATGCATGTCCCAGCCCTGGCTGTGAGCTCCTGGGGAGCAGAGTCCTTGGTGTGCATCTCCTCGTATCCTGCTGTGGAGTCTGGGCAACAATGATAGCTCTCAGGCAGCCCTAACTGCGGGCCAGGCACTGTCCTCAGTGCTTAGAAATAGTAATACATTTCATTTCATCTCTCTTTTTGTTTTTAGAGACAGGGTCTCACTATGTTGCCCAGGCTGGACTGGAACTCAGCCTCCCGAGTAGCTGAGGCTATGGGCACACACCATTGCATCTGGCTTCCTGGCTTGTATTTCATCCTTACAACAACCCTAAGAGAGATGCTATTACCATCCCCCATTACAAGATGAGGACCCTGGGCTCAGAAAGCTTAAGTCACGGGCCCCAGGTCACTTAGTAAGTAGACTAGTAAGTGGCCAAGTCAGGATTTAACCGAGCAGTCTCATTTCAGAGTCGGGGCTCTTAACCACTCCATGCCACACTGCCTCTACAGTAAATGTTTGCTGATCTACTGGGACAGTTCGTGTTGCATCTATCCACTTATTTATGCCATCCTTTTCTAAAATAATAATTTTTATTTAAATAATAATAGCAATAGCCATCCGCTAATGGTCACTGAACATGCACAGGTGCCAATCACAGTGCTAAGAGCTTTCCACTTAGTAATTGCATCCACCCCAGCGAGAGAGAGGTCACTGTCCGCTCAAAGCTCCACGCCCTGAGCCACCGCCCTGCCCCACTAGCACCAACCTCCTCCTTGCTCAGGGCCTTTGCACCTGCACTCCCTCTAGCAGATACTCTCTCCTCTCTTCTTGGCAGGACTAGATGATTCTGGTCCTTAGGGCCCCACTCACTCCCCACCCACCCAGAGAGACCTCCCCAGAAGTCCTTATCTACAGCACTCACTCTTTACCCATCACTCTGGTTTAGGGTCTTTTTAGCACTATGCCAACTATCAAAAACAACTTTTTATATGTTTGTTTGCTATCTGACTTTCTCACTAGATACATCAGCTTCCTGAGAGAAAGACCAGTCTAGTTTTTTCACCCTGTATTACAGTTCCCAAAACTGGTACCTGGCAATAGTAGGCACTTGATTAAATTTTAATGCGGTGATGAATTATTTGATGTTCCCACTGAGCCTCTGCAATACATGTTGGCTATTTAATTGGACACTTTCTTTTATGTAAACCCCTCTATCTGTTCTTCCTTCATTTACTGAGACTTTACAGTGTACCAAGCACCTTGCTGAGTAATCTTAGGATTTCATTGTACCCCACTAGGAGGTAGAGAATATTGTCTTTATCATTCCCATTTTACAGATGAGGAAACTGAGGTTCAGAGAAGTTCAGACCCTTGGGCAGAGGGTCTTGTCCAAGACATACAGAATAGAGTAAGATTCAAACCCCATTCTATCAGCCTGCCTGAGTCCAGGACATTAATCATTCTTCCTCATTGTCTCTGGCTGGCTCCTCTCAGCAACTCAACTCTCCTGAGCCTGTATCCCTAAAATGTCCCCAGCCTTACTTCTCCCCTCTGAACGCCCACCACCTCTTCCCCATTGAAATCTCTCTCACCATTCTTCTCACTGCCCAGGGCTGCAGGAGTCTGTCCTGTATGGCCAGCTACTTGTCCCCTTCCCTCTGTTTCTGGTGGCCTGGGCCAACAGCAGGTGCCAGGAGCAGATTAGAGAGAGACAGGGTGTGCAGTCCCCCAGCCCCTCCTTGCCAGGCACTGTGGGGTGGGTGCATCATCTACTGAAGGTCACAGCTCCGTGAGGCAGCCCTCTCCACAGCTAGCTCTGTGATCCGTGACCTGACCCCAGGCTTCTGCACCATCCCCTTGTACGTCTCCCTGCCCACACTTCAGTAACCAGAATGTTACTGGATACTCATCAGTTTACTCAGCATGAAGCTGCTGCTTTGCTGGAAAATGGACACTCCAACACGTGAGTGCCACCTGGCCTCCGCCCTCCCCATGCCCTCCACTGCGCTGCCCCTTCCCTGCCCGCCCCCCCTGACTGCGGCAGCCTCACAGGCCCTTCCTCACCGCCTGGGGCTGCCGCCTCCCTCCAAGACCTATAAATAAATGCTGATCTGCTGGCTTGAAGGTTTGTCCTGGCAGCCCACATCCCCCTTGCTGACTGCCGAGGCAGTACGGGGGGAACTGTGCTCCAGGGGAGCCCTGTAAGGACCACAGCATGAGGATGAAAGCTGGGGTTATCGGGTACAATGCAGGGATCCCCTACGCTGGGACCAGGTTTCTCCTGTGCAGAGTGTTGGGGGACCCCTCAGATGGTGTACTGGTAGCTCAAACAAAGCCGACCTCACAGCTTCAGCAATCAATCGCAACACCATTTGTAGAGCATCTACTATGTGTTGGGTTCTGTTCTGGGCCACTGTTTGCATATATTCACTCTGATATTAACAGATAAGGAAACTGAGGCTCAAAGTTTAAGGAATTTAACCAAACCACAAAGCCACTAAGTGGCAGAACTGGGATTAGAACACAGGTCAGCGCAAATCTACAGGCTTTGATTTCCCACCACTGCACAGTCTCATGGCCAATCCCTCTATTCAGCAGGAAGGCCACAGACTCGAACCCAGCCACGGCAGACAGCTCAGAAATGCCAGCCACCCATGGCCAGGAGGAGGGTGAGAGTTAGGAAGAGTGTGGAAGGCTCCGTGCTGCCTGGAGAGTCACCTTGCCCAAGGGGCATGGCACAGTTTGGCCACAGTGAGTGCTGCCCTGCCAGGGGGCTAGGACAGGCCCCCACTGCTCTTTCCTGCAGCCAATCCCATGCTTGTCCTAGGGCACGTACCAGCATTTCAACACAACAGGCCTGTAGGCAAGGACCCCCATGTCACGCCCAGAACAGTCGCAAGGAAAGTCTGAAGGGACAGAGTGATACAGAAATGGAGAAGTCTTCCTGCCGCAGGACCTGGAGCCAACTGTGCTTCTGAAGTCCTCCCTGCAGTCAAAGGCACATTCCCTGTTAACGTCACTCAAGGATCAAAGGCTTAGGCTTTGGCTTTAGGTTTTCTGAAGGCAATGGCAAAAAAAAAAAACAACTCACATTTCTAGTGTTAGGAGCAATTCTTGGAGGCAAACATACTCGCTCATACTCGTACATGAACATGAACACACACACACACACACACCCATACCCACAACGCTGCCGCCACACAGCCCAAAATAGTCTACAGGTCGGTCCTGGCTCTCGTGGACTCCTGGAGAACCCAGCTCAGCACAGGCTCCCGACCCGGGTCTACATGATGGCTGGCCAGCCCTCGTTCCCCAGAATAGCAAAGCACTCTAAGGACCAGGCAGCAGTAATGCCTGCTCCTACAGACCATTCCCCCAACCCAGTGTGGCCCTGTCTACTGTGCCCTGACAGGACACGGTCTAATTAGCAGAGGCCATTTCCGGTGACCCAGTGTGAGATGGGACCAAATCTCCAAAGATGCCCTGACCTCCTCTCCGACAATCCCTCCAAATCTTAGGTCACTGATGAGACTTCTCTAGGGGAATAACTGCCACAGCAATTTATCAACCGTGGGGAAATATCCAGAAAGGAGCATGCTCTTTAAAATAAAAAAAAAAAACACTGCTGAAACACAGAACTAAGTGTCATCTTAAAATCTCCACACTACTAGAATTTTTTGTTTGTTTGTTTGAGACAGAGTCTTGCTCTGTCGCCCAGGCTAGAGTGCCATGGTGTCAACCTAACTCACTGCAACCTCAAACTCCTGGGCTTAAGCAATTCTCCTGCCTCAGCCTCCTGAGTAGCTGGGACTACAGGCACATGCCACCATATCTGGCTAATTTCTTCTATTTTTAGTAGAGACAGGGTCTCGCTTTTACTCAGGCTGGTCTCAAACTCCTGACCTCAAGCGGTCCTCTCGCCTCAGCCTCCCAGAGTGCTAGGATTACAGGTGTGACCCAGAGTGCTAGGATTATAGGCGTGAGCCACTGCGCCCAGCCCACACTACTAGAATTTGAACACTCTCCCTCCAATCAAAAATATTCTCTGTCCCTCCATTTAAACACCAAAAGTTTAATTCCCCCTAAAGATAGGAGGGCAGACATGATTAGACCCAACTAAGCTATAGGGAAACTGAGAACAAAAGAAGGAAAATCAATAGACTTGCCTTGGTCTGACCACTGCTACAAATGAAGTAATAATTTAAGGGACATTGGGGAAGAAGGAAACCAAAAGTGTGACACGGCAGCCATGAGGCCACTTAACAAGGCAGTATTGCCCCATATGGACTGGGTGGAGAAGACCACTCAAGCTGACAAGGCATTCCTGGGGACAGAAGGAGGGGAGAGACAGCCGAAGTCACTAGCTTTCTATTCATCTAATGGCATGAGGTTCATTGGCGTTAAATTCTTCTCGCTCGCGCGCTCTCTCTCTCTCTCTCTCTCTCTCAAAAGCAAGACATAAAAGAAAGCAAAAGGCAGGAAATATCCACACAAGCTGCAAGTCTATTAAAGTCACTGATAATTTCCAGACAGGCAAAGGCCATATGGGCTCCCCCTGCAGCTTCACACCAAGTTTATCGCCATCTTCATGCTCTGCCCCCATCTCTCTTTCATATCCAGGGAGGAAGAAAGGAAATTAACAAGCCTGCATCCAACATCCATCCTGGATCCCCAGTTGGCCACACAGAGCATCCAGGGATGGGAGGAGGGAGCCCCAAGGGGAAAGAGAGACACTGGGAGACCACCATCTCCACCTCACACTTGTTGCCAGCAGCTCCATTGCATGAAGGATGCTGGTGAATCCAACAAGAATTTAGTTGGACCTGCCCATGAGTCCAGATATGGGAGCCTAAGGAACACAGCTAGCTCCATATGATCCTTCCACCTGCAAGAGCAAACGCCTTGCTGCCCAGTTGGGTTCCCTGGCCCCACTTCAGCCCACCTTGCCACCTCTGGTAGGGATTCATGAAGCTGCTCCTGGCCTATTTGTGTGGCAGCCATTCATTCATGCAGCCAGTAAACATCTGAGGAGTCCTGTTCCATGTCATGCAGCCCCATATGGGAAAGAGCAAAGCACTTCAGTGAAGGGCTGAGGCACTGACATTAGGATCCGGGGTTTGAATCCCAGCTCCTCACTTACTTGCTGTCAGACCTGTTGACCTCTCGGAGCTTTACTTTCCTCATCTGTAAAATGGGGATAATACTAGAACCCTCCTCATAGGCTCACTGACAAAAACAAACGAGATAACCTCACTGTGAGTGATCAGTAAATATTAGCTGCTGTTACTATGATGTGGGGACCCACCTTCCACTTGTTGCCACCACCAGTGGCGGAAAAAAGCAGCTAACTCCCTAACTCTGAGCTCCCAGAGAGTAGTGTCCGTTCTGGGGGCTTCTCTGTCCACACACATGAGCAGGAGCAGAAGGCACTAAAAAATAAAATAACTCAATGCCACTGTTTCAGATTACACCCCCCGCCACCACTCCCCCAGTCAGCTGTCTGGCCAACAGGGCCAGTGGTCAGAACATAGCCAGGAGCGTGTGGATGATTCAATGCAAAACCATCTCACCAGCGGAAACCTACATCATAGCACAGATCCTCCCAGAAGCGGGTCCAGGGCATCTATCGCCTTTGTTTAAAGGGCACTGGGTCACAAAGGAGGAGGAGCCTCAGCAGGTTGGAATTTTGCAATATTCAATAGTACATATGGAAAGATAAGTATTGGTTTCTAACAGCTGCTGTAACAAATTACCAGAAACTCAGTGGCTTCAGACTACACAGATTTGTTATCTTACAGTTCTGGAGGTCAGAAATCTAAAACAAGTCTTACAGGGCTAAAATCAAGGTTTCAGCAGGACTGCATTCCTTCTGGTAGCTCTACAAGAGAATCTGCTTCCTTGCCTTTTCCAGCTTCCAGACGCTGCCTGTATTTCGTGGTTGTGGCCATTGCATCACTCCAACCTCTGCTTCCATCATCACATCTCCTGCTTGGACTCTGGCCCTCCTGCCTCCCTCTTTTCAGGCCCCGTGTGACCACAGTGGGCGGCCAACTCACGTAATCCAAGCTAATCTCGCCATCTCAAAATCCTTAATCACACCCACAAAATCCCTTTTAGCATGTAAGGTGACATATTCATAGGCTCCAAGGATTAGGATGTGAACATCTTTGGGGGGCCGTTCTTCTGTCTACCGAAGATGGGTTCTGCTGCAAAGCATACTTGAATACTGTCAAAGCAATGGTGCGGAACTGGGGGAACTATGGTTCTGCTCCAAACTCAAGAATATTGAAGCAAAATTTGACAAAAATTTAAAGAATAAAGTACATAGTGCCTAAAAGCATGGGATCTGGAGCCACACAGCTCTGGGTTCAAATCTCAGCTCTACCACTCAGTATCTGTGTGAGCTTCCATTCCCCCAACTAGAAGTACTAATTTTGCAGGGCCCATGAATAATAAGGAATAAAGAATAAAATGCATGCAGAATCTTTCATTCCATGCCTGGCACACAGTAAACATCACATAAAACCCTTGGCATACTGGATTTATACAGCATGTACTATGCCTCATATACTATACTAAATACTATATGTATATTAATTCATTTAATTCTAGCAACAACCCTATAAGGTAGATACTGCTTATGATTCCCATTTTCCTAGAATGTAGGCCTCTCGAGGGCAGGGATATTTTTTGCATCTTCAGCCCCTAACTGAAATATCCTGTGAGTGGTAAATGCAAACTACAAGTATTATTGCTGATAAAAAGAATTAAAAGGTCAGCTGAATCTGGAATCACCCCAGAAGATTTTATAAAAGTAGAATCTAAAAAGTAGGTAGATTTAGAGAAAAGGAGGAAGGAGAGAGGATAGGTCATCCCTGTGGGGTGAGGTGAGGCATGGAGAAGTAACAAGAGAAGAAAGGCATGTAGGAGATAGGCCTAAGCACCACTACACATGGACAGGAGACTAAGTAGAGCTGCCTTCCTGCAACTGAAGATTCTGCTAGGACATACTCATTGACTTGCTTTGGCCAATACAGTACGGCAGAAGTTAGGTCACGGCAGTATCCTTGCAAGCTTCCCCTCTGCTCTCCTGGAACCCTGCCTTGTTGCTTGGTGTGTGAACAAGCTTGAGCTAGCCTGCAGGAGAATACAGAGACATGAAAACAGAGACAAGCTGTCCTGACTGAAGCTATTCTAGACCAGCCAGCCTAGAACTTACCCCGGTTCTGACTGCAGACACATAAGTGAGCCAAGCCAAAATCAGAAGAACCAGCTAGCTGAGCCCAGATCAAAATGCCAACCCACAATTCCATAAGCAAAATAAATGGTCGCTATTAGAAGCCATTAAGCTTCGGGGTGTTTTGGTAAGTAGCAAAACTAACAGACACAGGCAGGAATCAGTGTCTCTTTCATCTTTCTATCCTCAACAGCCAATAAAAGACCTGGCATATAACAATTAGATAGTAAATGTTTCATAACTAAAGTATTGAATTGATGAATCAATAAAAATGTGAATTAACAAATGACATATGCTGAAAAGTTGAAATTATATAAGATTGTATAATTCTATTGAGATATTTTGGCTTAAGGAATATTTTTAAATTGGGTTACCAGTTACCTAATTTAAAAATCTGCTATCAGTTATAATATTAATATATATACTATTCAGCTGACACTAAAAGCCCTGATTTCACCACTACACAGTTCATCCATGTATCAAAAAACCACTTGTGCCCCCTAAATCTATTGAAATAAAAAAATTAAATTAAATTAAAAATAATAAATAAATAAAAATACATCTTCTTTGTTCTTCATAGTCAACATTTTTTTTTCACCACATCTAGTAAAGTATAAAAGAAAGTTTCACATGAACTTATAATGTAGGGTGCAGTGATTAAAAATTAGACCTCATTGCTTAGAGATCTGGGTTCTAGATTCAACACTCCCAATAACTGAGAGACCTCGCTAATTCTCTTAATTACCATCTCTGCATCTATAAAACAGGTATTAAATGAAAATTACCCCTCCCTTTCAACCTCACTGGGTTGTTGTAGCATGTAAGATAGGGTATGAAGGCTTTTGGGTGCTTTCTACCATCAATAATTCTACCTCCTCTAAAAAAGTTTTATTTTTTGATGGTTTCTAGTGTTTTTATAATATATCTTCTTATGAGGCCCATTTACCCTTTTGCTATCTTCCTTTTAATATTCTGCATCCTGGTAGTCATATTTTCAACAACAAACAACCAAACAAACAAATAAATTCAAGGTAGCAAACAGTTAAAATTATCTTTGATAGTGGAGAAAACTGTTGCTCAATCCAAAGAGAGCTGGTGTTTCTGGCACCGAGGATTACATGTGACTAAGGTCAGGCCTGAGACCTGCAAGAGCTATCCTCTAAATCAGAGTCCCAATGGAGAAAGAACTCTGGGTCCCTATGAGGCTGCACCAGGGGCTGCCAGCTGCTGAGTATGCAGCCTGGTCCCTTTCCTTTTCCAAAGGCTTCTGCCCAGTGTGGGAAGTCAGAGGCTCCAAATTCCAAATATGGCTCTTCCACAGCCTCAGTTCCTGCCTGGAGCCAAGTCATGGGATTAGGGTAGCTAAGTTCTGAGCCTAGGTCTGGCACTGCTAAAAGGAAACTCTTCATCTTGGCAACTGCTCCTACAATGGCGGAACCAGGTTGGAAGTTCACACAGTGCTCCAGGCACATCAGGACCCTCTTGGATTACTGTCTTCTCCCAAAACTCTCAAGACCTTTGAAATTCACACTTTTGGAGTAATCATCAGGTGTCCTTATACCAAACATCCTTGGGTAGTACAGGCAGCCTGTACCCGCCAGGCAGTGTGCTCTCTTTATCCTATGGATGATGGGGCTGGACAGAAGATGTCAGCATGCCCACTACTCAACTGGGGGTGGGGAGAGGTGGGGCTGAAAGGATGGGCAGCTCTGGCTCTGCTCAGAGTTCCAGGTCTTACTTCACAGTGCAATTGTAAGCCCCCCAATGAACGCATCATCCCTGAACCCATCATCCCTGCCTTGGGTATATAGGTCATCTGCCTGCCCAGCTGCCATCCCACCTCCTTCTAGTAACAAGAATCTCCATTTTCCCCTGGGGACCACCTTTCCATCACCAACAGTTGTGTAAAATCAACCCCACCCCGCCCCCTGACTTCAGAACCCGTCTTGTGACCAGCTCTAGCCAATGAAAAAACTATCCACCCAGGTCTTAGTGATCAGTTCAAGGGGGAACATGTGGTCTAAGGCACGCAAATTGGAATCAATCCTGGAACTTCTGGGGAAAGAGGCACTTTATTTCTCTTGGTATGAAAAAACAGATAAAAATGTATACCTGCAACTGCTGGGAGCCACCCATCAAGCAGGCCTGTCTGCAAAGGACGTCAACATAAAGGAAAGTGGAGTTGGGATATGGAGGGGAGACGGAAGAGTCCAGTGACCTTGGTGGGCCCCTAGACCCAGGCACAAATGAAGCAGAGGCTTTCATGAACTTTCAGTTATGTGAGCACACACTTTCCTCCGTGCTTAAGCAGTTTGAGTGAATTTCTTACAACTTGCAACCTTAAAAAGCCCTGACTAATGCACATCCCACAATTTGATTTTCTCTAGACTCTACCTAAGGCTGAGGAAGAGTCCAGGGGTCCCATTAAAACACCTCTAGGGTGCTTGAACCCAAATGCTTCTTAAGTAAGGATGGTTCACTGTGGCTGCAGGTGCCACATGTCAAACCTGAGAGGCCATCTCAGCCAGGGAATGAAGCTCAGTGAAATGCTCTCTCCAGCTCATCACTCTCCATCACTCCTTACTGTCTTTACTAAGCCCATTTCCTCATTTACTTTACCTGCCTGGTCCCTTTAAATACATGAGTTTACCATCCCTTATTGGAGGGATGGATGGATGCACAGATGGGCAGACAAGCAAGTGGTTATGTTTTTGCAAGTTGAGCCTACACACAAATAGGCATGACACAACTGAAGAATTAAAACCTCGGGCCACTGAGGACCATCTGATAATACAGGAAAAGAGATAACCACAGACTGACTTCTGCATGGTTTTGGCCTTTGGAACAACAGGGAATGACTCTCTGGGTAGTTCTCACCCCATAGTTGCTCTCCTCCCTCCCAAGCCAGGGTGGTTAACATGGTATCACCAATAGCGCAACACAAGGAGAAACCATTCCTGGCATTCACAGGTAGCTATATCAGATGAAAAGCTTCCCTATAAAGTAGCCTCTTCTCAATCCCCAGCATCTACTTGCAGCTGGGCAGCAGCCACAGAAACAGAAAAAGCTACAGAGGATGTAGGCACTGTGTTTTGGTCTCCGGACTTGGAATAATAGCAGGCAGATATCCACAAATGTATCCATGAGGCTCTGGCCTTGAAACAAGGATATGAGGAGTCCAGGCTGACCTGGGAGGGACACCAAGTGGTTCAAAGAACTGAGGGAAAAAAATATTAATAGCAGCAATAGAGGCCAGAATCAGAGCCGAAACAAGGCCTGTCCCTCAGCCACCTGGCTGAAGGCATCACCATGACCTCAGGGAGGTAATTGGTGATTCACACAAGAACCACACTGTGAACTAGTCATTGTGGTTCGTACGCTCACAGTTCAGGCAATTTTTTAGAAAACTACACATCATTCACTCTGTTATGAATCATAGTCCTTCATTTGTTATCTTTGGGAAGTCATCCCAAAGTTCTGAGCAAAGAATTCTTCCAGGGATTGCCAAGGAGTAACAACGTAGCCAGGTGAGTTCGGCTGTCTCTTTGCTCAGGATGTAGGTGTCCGGTGGGGACAGATCAGAAAAACAGCCCCATACTGATTGGCGCCTGCTCAAGGCCCATTCATCCTTGAGTTTGCTGCCTTGAACATAAGGCACAAGACACAAAACATGAGGACTTTTCATCTCACGTCTCCTTACAGCCAGGACTGAAGGCATGGGGCCGTGGGAGAAAGTGGAGTTTCACACACAAATACTCCAACGACATCAAAGAGGGCTAGCTGCCAAGAGGGAGGAAGAACTAGCTTCTCCAGGGAAGCTAGTTCATGGCTGCTACCGCCCCTGCCAGGCATCCACCTTCAGGGTGACTCAGTCCAAGAAAACACAAGCATGGGATGAGCCATGGAAAATAAATTCCTGCTGAGTAGCAAAAAGAGTGGCACCAACAAATGGCAGCATGCGAGTGACAGCAAGCAAATGCTCGCCAAGGAACGGTGGGGTGTGCAGGGCTGTCACTGGCCCCCCAGGACACCACAGAACAGCAGGGACTCATGGTCCCTGCCCTCAACATGCTTGTATTTGAGAGAGGCAACTAGACTGGTGGGTGCAGAGTCACAGTAAACTGTACACCACCTGGGAGGGAGGACATCCACGTTCTCATTCTGCTCTGTTGCTTTGGGGCCTTGAAGCCCATCACTGAGTTTTCTGGATTTGGGTTTCCTCATCTGTACAGGAAGGCCCCGCACAGCTTGTAAGTCCTCGAGTCCCTGATTCTCAGACCAGCTGATCTGCAAGGGCCTGCCCAGCGCTCACACATACGCTTCCGAGAGTCACACGGATATTAACGCTGAAAATTAGCTCCTGGGAGTGGGAGCAAAGATGTTAAGCCCCTAACCTCTTTTGTCAGCACACACCTCCAGGCACATGTCCCCCACAGCCCCAGGCCTGAGGCACACTTTTGATAGTCCCTGAGTACAAGGATTTTCAGCCCTGGGTGTTTATTTTAACTCACCAGAAGAAAAGAATTTGGATTCTTTTTAAAATATATACAAAGGGAATACATTTGTGTACTTTCAGACACAAACGGAAAGAGAAGCGAATCAGAAGATGACTCTTTTCCTTTGGCTGTATGAGTGCTATTCCTCCACGGTGATTTCTCCGAAGACCACATATGGCAGAGATCTTTGCCCTCTTGTCTTCTAGCCTTTCTTTGATTCCCTGGACAGGGGAACTATCACGCCATCCTTCAGGACCTCAGCACTCCAATAACCACATCCTGCCACCATCACCCTGTGGGGGTGCAGGTGGCACCCCCTGCCCACCTCTCCTCCACCCACCCACACTCCCCCGTAAGGTTGACAGAAAAAATACAGGACTCCTAGTAAAATGTGCATGTCAGATAATCAACAAATAAATTTTTAGTATAACATTTGCCTTCCCAGGTAGCACAACTGAGGCAGGCCCCTCCCTTCCAAGGAGAGAAAAGACCTCCTCTCCTTCTAAGCTTGTACTCACAGGATCTCATTCCAGCAGCCTCTATGTCCCCTGGCTTCAGTGCAGCCTGCCACTGCCTCTCTCTCAGGGGGATGGTAACAGAGGTGGTCATCCCATTCAGGTGCCAATGGTGCTCAGTCAAAAAAAAACTGCTTATGGCTGGAGTCAAAAACATGTCTAAACGTGACTGCCAGCCCCAATACAGAAGGGTCTGGGCAGAGGGAGAAAGGAGACAGGTATTATCATAAAAACCTCCAAGGGAGATCTCAGTCTAAGAGCTCTCACTCCAAAAAAAAAAAAGTGTTGTTGCCTTCTGGTGGCTGGCCGTGGGCCCTGAAGACCTAGTCTAATTTCTAGCTACAAGAAACAAGCCCCACACGTCACCCGGCCCTGGATCCCACAGGGGCCAAGCGGGCTGAACAACACCTGCAGATCTTTGACCTGATGGGGTGAGCAAGTGGAGTAGAAGTGCCACAAAGGGAGGAACAGTGTCTTTTTTTTTCCTCATTAATATAAACCCACCATCTAGCCTCAGAGCGAGCACTCAACAAGCTCATGATGAATAAATGAATGAATGAATGAATGCCTACGTCATCCAACAGGTCCCAGAGAGAATCAGGAGCTTTGTAGTGCAAAAGACTTCTGAATAACTGAAAGGAGAACACAAACATGTCCAGTGAAAGGGGTTGGCCTGAATGACCTCTGAGGTCATTGGCAATGCTGTGAGCCCTTGAGCCTGTCATACTCTGGCAAAGAGCTTCACTGAAAGAATTTTAAACACTTCCTTCAACACCCTAGCTCAGCATCTATGGTTGAAGTTACCATGCCCAGTCACGGTGATAACTCCAGAGGGAAGGGTACAGAGAAGCCAAAAAACAGGAACTTGCAGAGGGCAGCAAGGGACAAACAACTGGGGAAATAAGGCATGAGCAGGTCAGGATCCTAAGAAGGAAATAAGAAAAATCACTCAAGATGCAGCACGGCTGTCCAGGACACACACACACGCACACACACAGACAAAGATGCCCCCATCCAGATCCACACTGCACGCCCCCCTCCAGCCCCATCCCATCATTCTGTGACAGTGCTTCTTTGTGGAACAGAACAATAGGTACATTATGCCAACCTATAATTATCCTAAGAGAAGTGATAGCGAAGTCAAGGCATTACGTGAACACTGGAATACTGGATACCATCCCACAAGAAGCAAACAACAATAAAAACAACAACAATCCGCAAAATCTCTAATTTAAATAAACACTGCATGCTGCCCAAGCCAGTATCCTTTCACATTTATAGGGGATTTTTTCTTTTCACATGATTATTTAGGCACAAGGCTTTCTTTCATTGGAATTGATAGAATACTGGGAGAAGGGGCTGGGGGAGTCTGTATTTTTTTTTTTTTTTTCAGTAAGAAGGCAGAAAGCAGAGGAAGCAGTAGTGGGGCACGAGAAAGTGCCATGGCTAGGGTATGGCTCACAGGAAGCCCTCAAATGTATTGAATCTGAGTCTACTGAGTGAAGCTGTTCCATTAATAAAGAAATTTCTTTTTGCTGCTCTAGTGAAACTAGTTTCCAGGGACTTTGGTATAAAAAATGCAGAACCCTGGATGGTGTCATGGAAAAAAAAGGGACAAGAAATCAGAATATCTGAATTCTCCTATCACTGCCACTAACTAGCTGTTTCCTTGATTTAGTCCACAGATATGTGTTCCCTATCTGCCACATGCAGACATCAAGCTAGCAACTAACTGAGGGAAACAACCAAGCGGGAGTCACTTTCCTCTTGGAGCTTCAGCTTCCTCGTGTCCAAAATGAGGAAGTGTCATCAGCCCTGGAGACATACACATGCTTCTAAATCCAAGGTGCAGCCCTAGCCTCAAGTGGGACCTGCCCCCCAGGCAGTGACTGAGGAAGAAGACCTGCTGCTTCTAACACTGAACCAAAGCCCGAATCCTCAGGGCAAAGGGATAGAAGCAACATGCCAGGCACACACAGGGTCACCTTTGCTTGTCCCGGTGATAGCAAGGGTGTGCAAAGTAAGGCTGGTGTTTTCACACACATTTCTCGTTTCTAAGGAAAAGGTCACTCTTCTCTCTAAAGGAAAGTCCCTCCTCTTGAACTACTGTCCCAGGGCCCCACCTCTTCTGGAATCCTCAGAGATTCTTCCTTCGCTTCGAGGCACCTTCAGCCTTGACACTCCTCAGCCTCCTTTCTTTTCACCTGCTCAGTGAACCATAACACAGGGACTTCAGGAGAATTCTTTTATGTCTGCAAAGGGCCTATCTAGCGACAATCCAACTTCATTCCTTACATTTGCTGAAAAGCTCCTCAAATACACAATCCTCCTGTCTGCCTGTTGCCCTCAGCTTTTAACCTTCCTTGCTCGGAAGCTACTTTTTCATAGTCACTAATTTCTTCCTTTTTGCCAAATCCAGTGGCCACTCCTGGGTGGTCAGGCTGCTTAACAACATATGATAGTATTAGCCATGTACTCCTTGAAACTCTCAGAGCCTTGATTCTGCTCATTTAGTTCCCTTCCCCAAGAGTTCCCTGAGCCTGTGCTAGGTGATGGGGACAGAGCAAGAAATAAGACCCCACCAGAGCCCTCTCCCATCTCTCCATACTCACTCCCATGGTTCCGACTCCCATCTGTGTCAGCAAAGGGCTTTCAAAGACTCAAAGCACCTCCACACTCATTACCTCTCGTAATAACAAATTTCAATTCTGTAAACTTTGGAAAAACACTTTACACTGTAAAAAATTTTTTCACTGGGAAAGAGGAGAGCCTATTCTTGCAACCAAGACTATTCCGGAAGTGTGGAAAATCTCTAATGGAAATGCAATAAATGCTCCAGAACTGTGACATGCATTGTGTGTCTTTCCTGCCCCAGATTCTCTACTCACTGCCCCGCTCTCCCTTTACACTTTGCTTGTCTACTTTATTACAGAGTTCATTTTGTCAGTCTCTTCTAAGTTGGGGGCTCCTGGAGGGCTTGGAATAGACTGATCTGTTTTTAAGCCCCATACCACCCAGAGCTTACATATTTGTTGAAATGCAGCAAGATCAGGGAGTAATTCAGTACCAATTGCTTACCTGCTCCTAGAAACCTCATCTCTGCCCCCTCCATTTCTCAAGACAGTCCGCCCTTGTCAAAACTGGTCCCAGGTTTATTTCTAGCATGGCCCGAAGGAGGAGTTGCCTACCTCCATGGTCAAGGATGTGAGTTTTCTCTGACCCTGGGCACTTCAGAGGCCACCATCGGACCACTCTAAAACTTCCAAGCAAGGCTACAAGTTGGACATCCAAGGACCTTGAAGCAAACACTTCACCTATTCAGGACACAAACTCAATGAACTTGTGTCACTTCATAATTCTGTAATTGCCTTCTTCTGTATGTCCTTGGGCAAACTCCTTAAAATATTTGTTTGCTTTCCCAGCAATAAAATAAGTTAAGGACTAAAATACCTGTCTCTTAGGATTATTGTGAGGAATTAACAAATGAGTACTAGGGAATGTGCCTAGCACTAAGTTTGATATGTAGCAGAGGCTGATACATACATTATTATTATTATTATTGACAAGGTCAAAGGGGTACATGATATGGATTCCAGCATAACTCTGATATTGCCCGTTTGACTTGGCTCGATTAGACAGAAGAGACTTTTGACAACATTTCAAAAAAAAAACCACTGAACTTTCAGCTTTTTAAAAAATACCAGGTCATGTGAGATGTGAAAAACAGATGCCCTCCCTCCCTCCCTGAGGGTCACTCCCACCCTGACCTCAGGGAAAGGAAAAGACCAGAGATGGGACAGGGATGGGTGGGGAGTTAGGAATGGGGCAAAGGTCAGAGGGAGAGTGCAAACTGGAGAGGGGGGAGATCAAAGGTCGATTTGAGGTCTGGAAAGGGGAAGATCAGAAATGGAGTAAGAGTTGAGTGGGAGGGTGCCAGAAAGGAGGTGAAATTCAGAACCCTGCTTGATGGTCACATTAATAACTTTCATTTTTCACCACCACCACCCACTACAACATCCAACTGTCTTGTTTTGTGACTGGGGGGCAGGGGGAAGAAGAAGAAAGTGAACATTTTAAAACAAGCAAGACATTGTGAATTCAAATAGTAAAAGTCACTATGCTGACCAAATCCCACTGGGGGGTCCTCGCTGCAGTACCACAAGCGGGGCTCAGAAGAGGGACCCGCAAAAAGGTTCTAGTAACCAGCTCAGCACGTACGATATAAAATGTCTAGTGAATTTTGCATTCCAAGGACAGGAGTTTTCCAAATTAAAATTTTAATAGTGTGTGAAAATAGTTCACCATTTGCTCTCAGGATGAGGTATTATTTAGAATGTCAGCCTGGAAATCCAAGCCAGCATTTTCAGGGATGCCGCCTATTCTAGGAGGGGAAAAACTCAGCTTGTTGCTTCTATCTAGATGCACAGAGCAGCTTGGAGCCAGAAGGAGAGAAGGGTCTGCACAGGTTCTTCTACCAGGGAACTAGCCGGAGGTCTCTGGCCTTGCAAGGATATCCGTTCTCAGAAGCCACGGCTTAGACTCTCGCACTCTTGAGAGTCGAAGAACAATCCTATTGATTTGTTCCAACCACACCACTTACTTGCTGTGATTCCACCTCTCTGAGCCTCCGTTTGCTCATCTGGTCCTTCTAGACAGAATTAACTTGACAGCGCCTTTCAGCTCGAATATTCATACTCTCGAGAGACTGGATTACTTCTCGCGGGAATGGATTAGTTCCCGCGAGAGTTGGTTGTCCCGAAGCCAGGATGCCTTTCAGGCTCCTTCTTTCTTAGCACGTGTCCACTTCCGCTTTGACTTGTCTGTCATGTTATGAGGCAGCAGGAAAGCCCTCGCCAGAAGCTGGAGCCATGCCCTTAAACTTCGCAGCGTGCAGAACCATGGGCTAACTAAACCGCTTCTCTTTATACATTACCCAGTGTCAGGTATTCAGCGATGGCAACGGAGAACAGACTAAGGCAGGAACACTTCCACATCATCATCGCCCAAGGCTCGGGCCTGCCCGCCGCCCTGCCACTGCCTGCTGACACCGGGCACCTCCACCAAGGACCTTACGGCAAGTGGCTCAGGGGAAGGGCACGGGGATCTCCAGAAACATCAGCAGGGCCATACAAGCCACCCTCTCCCGTCCCATGTGCAGACCTGATTGCCTGCCCTCCACCAGCACTCCCTGAGCCACCGGGGAGAAAAGGAGGGCGTGGAGAAGCTGGTCTCATGTGCCCTTCCTTCCAGAACCCGGTCTGTGGCAAGGAACAGGTTCTTGGCAGCCTGGGTAGAACCAGAAGGGAAAGCAGCACGGGGAGACGGTCTCCTGGGAGGTGACCTTCATGGGCAGTGGCCATCAGCCCCTGGGGAGTCACTGGGGAGCAGGTTTGAAGTACAGGTTCATGGGTTCCACCCCAGTCTCTTGCGATTTAGTAGATCAGGGAGAGACCCAGGAATCTGACTTTTTACTCAGCTGTCCAGGTAATTCTGATGTTAAGTGGCCACTGCTCTCCCCTGGAGATACCCTGTGGATAAGAGAGTGCAACTGAAGGTTCTAGAAATGAGTGTTTAAGCCCCTCGGTAGCTGAGTGACTGTAGGCAGTTTACATTTCCTGTCTAAACCTCAACTGCCCATCTGTAAGATGAGGATAATGAAAGGACCTGCTGCTTAGGATTGTGAGGAATAAGGAGGAAAAGCATAGAAAGGACTTAGCACTGTGCCTGGTACACAGTAAGGATCCAGTCAACTGCTCTTACCATTCAGGGGGTGACTTACACAAATGCCTTCTGCTCTGTCACTGCCTTACTAAACTGAAGCATGTCATGGGAAAGCTGCAAAAGATAGCAACAAATACGGAGGGCCACAGGGTGCCGAGGTACCCCCACACCCTCCCATGACCATCCCCAACACTGTGGTGCAGCACAAACCCACTCTTATCCCTCCAACTTAGAATATACTCGTAGATGTGTTAGCACTCAGGTCAGATGGGGTGCCCACAGATCGGAGGGTTCCCCCATCAGAGATACAAGTTGGAAGGACACTGTGGTCCAGCACAAAGTGGATGGCAAAAGAAGAAGGAGGGGAGGAGAACTGAACCCCATTCACACCAGAGGTATCATACCTCCACCACTATGTACTGAGCTTCCTAGCTGTAAAGGAAGGTGGGCCATTCGTTTATGGGGTCTGCAGCTTGAAGGAAAGAGAGGCATGGACAAGAAGGGTGTGAAAAGTTAGGACAGGTACTGTATTTGGGTGTAACACACAAATGCGGTAATTCTACTCAACAGGAGCTATTCAGAAAGGAAAAACTAAAACTAACTCCAAGAAACAAAGATCTTCCAAAAATCTAAGAATGGGAGTAGAAAACGGGGCCCCTTGCCAGCAAGCACTACATCAGTGTTTCATCAGAAGAACCCTCCTTCCCCAGCCAGGCCTGGCATACTGACTGACCTTCCCTATCCTGCAGCTGGGCCCTAGGCTCAGAAGACCCTTGCCCACTATTTTTGAAAGTAGGATTTTTACAGATACAATCAGTTAAGATGAGGTAATACTGGAGTAGGTTGAGTCCTACTCCCGTATGACAGATATCCTTATAAAAAAAGGGAAATTTGGACACAGAGGCAGGCACACAGGGTGACTGCAACATGAAGATGAAGGCAGAGATCAGATTCCTTCTACAAGCCAAGGAATGCCAAAGATTGTCAGCAAAGCACCAGAAGGTAGCTGGGTTCGGTGGTGAGTACCTGTAGTCCCAGCTACTCAGGAGGCTGAGGAAGGAGGATCACTTGAAGCCCAGGAGTTTGAGGCTACAATGAGCTATGATCAAGCCACTGCACTCAACCCTGGGCAGAAGAACAAAACGTCATCTCCAAAAAATAAAAATAAAAAGCACCAGAAGCAAAGCTAGCAGAGAGGCATGGAACAGATTCTTCCTCACGGCCCTCAAGAAGAACCAACCATGCTAACACCTTGATCTTAGACGTCTAGCCTCCAGACTATGCCAGAATAAATTTCTGTTGCTTAAGCTATCCAGTCTGTCGTACTTTGTTATAGCAGCCCTAAAAAACTAATACACTCAGAGACTTATTAGTCTTCACCACACTTATCACCAACGGGGCAAGTCAGAAAGTTCCAGCAAGTCACCATATTCACTTTTCTATCCCATAAACCAGATATTGTGGAGGAATTTAAAGATATAACCCCTGCCCTCCAGGAGCTCACAGGTATACAAATGTCTTGTCACTTTTAACACTTTAAAAAACACTTTGACCTACATCGTCCCTTGTAGATCCCTCAGCCTTGCATTGAGGTGGGAAGGGCAGGCCTTGGTTTTCCCACTCTACAGGTGAAAACACTGAGTTTTGCAGAGTTGGTGACTTGCTCCAGAGCACTCAGCTACTAAGTGGCAGAAAAGGAACTGCAGCAAAGTCTTCTGAGCCCAAGACTATGTTTAGTGTGGCTGTTTCCTTGCAGCCTGTATTGCTGCCTTGCTAGCAGTCTTGAAGCCTCTTGCCTCCTGCAAAAAGAAGCTGCTACACTTCTGAGGCAGCTTGTATCCAAGATTTGTTCCAAGCAATCTCTGGAAGACAAGAAGGGAGGCCAGCCAGGTAGGCCTGTGAGAGTCGAAGGCAACCATGAGGGACTGGCGCAGTCCACCCTCTCTCTCATCCCTTGCTCTGCTGCTGCTTCTACCACCTACCTACCTTGCCCTCTCCCCACCCCCACTCCAGGCCCCCAGCCTCTTTCCCCTCACAGGCAGGGCAGGTTCCGGGTGCTGCTCAGTGTTGTCAAAATAGCGAGGAGCTGGAAAGAACTCCAGAATGAAAGCTATGTGCCTCTGCAGCCTCCTGAATGACTGCCACTGTGGCAGCTAAACCCGCTAATGTGCTAAGCATTTTCTGGCAGGGCCAGAGGGCAGGGCTGGTATTTTGGGAGCTGGGAGGGGCTTGAAGGCATCATCCTTGGCAAGTCTGGGAAGGAGGTGGAGGCAAGTAGAACCAACCCGGAGTACTTCCCGTGAAGTCACTGAGAGCCACCGGAGCTGTATTTTGGGATTCCTGAAGCGCCCTGGCAGACAGAGGGCAGAGAGCGAGCCTGGCCTGGTGGGCAAGGCTGGGCAGGGCACTGAGGCCTCATGGCCACGGCTGTAGGGGAGAGGGTGCTCTAAAATGCCACTGGTGGTAGATACTTTTTCTGCTGACACAGAGTGGTGTGTAATGCTGCCCGGGAGGCTGGCAGCCAGGGCCGGGCCCTCACTCTGTTTGCCTGAGTTGGCAGGGGCAGGGCCCATGGTGACCAAAGGACGAGAAGCCAAATGCCCAGAGACCAGCAGGCAAGAGTCCCCAAGAGGGGTCTGAGGATATCGCCACACGCAAGGAGGGGCCGGGGGACTTGCAGGGATATAGGGCTGGGACAGTGGGAACCTGCCGACAGGTGCCCTCTGATTTCCCAGACACGCTCCATCTCCTCCCAGCACTAGCCTCTCCATACCATCCTGGTCTTTCAGGGGCTCCTTTGAAAATGTTTCAAAACATGAGACCAGGAAGGGGAGCAAACCTCCAAATCTGACATCAAGACAAGGTCCTGGTGTTCCTTTGCCCCTGATGAGCTCAACTCCACACTTCTTGGAGAATCGAGAGGAGTTCGGGGCCAAAAGAGAGGGCTGGTGAAGAATTCCTTCCCTGAGACGTTTGGTGACAGAAAGTACGCTGGGAGGCCCAGCCATGCTGCTCTGGTGAGGGCATGCCGCATCAGTCTGGGAACAGATGCACCAGTAAAACCCTGACAGGATTCAATCTGGAGGGAAAGAATCCCAGCTGATAGAAAATGCTGAGAGTTTGCAGCTTTTAAAGCCCCTCTAGCAAAAGGATCTGCGTAAGCTTTGCAACCCTGACCATGCAGCCAGTCGGCTACCTCCCAGCCCACAGCGCCAAGAGTGTTTTTGCTATGTCAGAACAAACACACTCACAAACATCCCGTCCTGACCTGCCCCGCCACCCATTCCTGTCAGGTCTATGTGCTGGCCTCCCTCAGAAATGAAGTCTTAAGAGCAATGCGAGATAGTGTCGCAGGGGCCAAACGGAGCCAGCGGGCAGGACCACAATCTCAGTTCCAATACTCGCTAGCGGCTGACTCCAGGCAAGGCACTTAACCTTTATGAGTCCTATAATTGGCAAAAATGGAAATAATAAAGGTACTCTTGAGGAGTTGATAGGAAGCCTGAATGAGATGATGTATGTGGGGTCTGGGGCACAGAGGTGGGGGAGCTCTGTGAGTGCTGGGCCCCCCTCCTTCACATCTTCCCCTCTAGGATCCTCTGCCACCATATTCATCAGGAAGGACAAAGATCAATGGGAGTGTTTTTTTAATTTATTTTATTTATCTCAGCATATTACTGGAGTACAAATGTTTAGGTTATATACATTGCCTTTGCCCCACCCAAGTCAGAGCTTCCAGCATGTCCATCCCCCAGGCGGTATGCACCCCACCCTTTAGGGGTGAGTATGCCCGTCCCCTCCTCCCCATCCCACCCGCCCAAGGCCCGATGAATGTTACTACTATATGTGCACATAAGTGTTGATCAGTTAATACCAATTTACAGTGGGAGTTTAATTCAGAGGCTGGGGAGACAAAGGCATGCTTATATAAAACAAAAAGTGCCGAGTTTAATGGAATCATCTCTAACCTAGTATGTCCTTTCCTGCTCACGCTACATCCTTCCCCATCTCTACCAACTGATAGTCTCTTGGCTGGTAAACTTTTTTTTTAGCAGGGCCAATTTCTTTTAAAACTCCAGGTGGGCACCATCTATGTTTCATTCTATGTGCCCTGGAGGGAACACCATTCAATAGACTATCATTTGAACGGTGCCCCCAGATTTGGGCAATGTTGCAACCCTACTAAAGCCTTTCTTTAGTGTCATCTCCTTCATGAAGACTGTCTGAGGCTGCCCATGGCTTCTCCTTTGAAAGGCCACAGCAGTTGATCTGTACTTCTCTTATGAGCTCATCAAACTCTGCCTCTATCATACTTGGGGGATGAGTGTAAGAGAGTGTGTGTGTGTGTCTGTGTGTATACGTAAAATTCCATCAGGGATTGACTCTTATCTTTGTAATTCCCTACAATAACTAGCACAATGTTAATTTGTTTTATGAGGCCAGCATTACCCTGATACCAAAACCAGTTAAAGACATTATAAAAAAAAAACTTTATTTTAAAAATCTTAACCCTTACCTCACATCCTATATGACAAGTAACTCAAAAATGGATCATAGAGCTGCATGTAAGAGCTAAAACTATAAAACTTCAAGAAGAAAACTTGGAAAAAAGTCTTTATAACCTTGGGTTAAGCAAAAAATTCTTCAATAGCACACAAAAAGACTGAGTCATAGAAGAAAAAATGGGTATATTTGACTTCATCAACATTTAAAACGTCTGCTCTTTGGAAGGCACTAATATGAAAATGAAAACACAAGCCACAGACTGGAAGAAAATATTTGCAAAACATATATCTGATAAAGGACATTTAGTCAGAATATGTAAAAAACTCCCAAAACTCAATAATAAGAGGACAAACGACCCAATTTTTTTAAATAGGCAAAAGAACTAAACACACATTTCACAAAAGAAGAGATACAGATGGCCAAAAAGCATGTGAAAAAATTGTTCAACATCATTAGTCATCAGGGAAATGCAATTAAAATCACAATGAGATACTATTAAACATCTATTATAATGGCTAAAATTAAAAAGACTGACAATGCCAAGCGCTGGCAAGGATATAGAATAACTATACTCTTACACGCTGTTGCTGGGAATGCTAAATGGTACAGCCACTTTGGAAAGCAGTTTGGCAGTTTCTTACATACACTTATGTTTTCATTTCTCCTAGGCATTTGCCCAAGAGAAATAAAAACATATGTCCACACAAAGACTTATATATAAATGTTCACAACAGCTTTATTCATAACAGCCAAAACTTGGAAACAACCCAAATGTTCCTCAATTGGTAAATCAATAAGCAAGTTGTGATACATGCTACAGTGGAATGCATCCATATATGCAATAACATGGATGAATCTTAAGTTCATTGTATTAGTTTCTTATTGCTGCTGTAACAGATTGCCAGCAACAATGGCTTACAATGACAGAGATTTACTATCTTACAGCTCTGGAGGTCAGAATGTCCAAAATTAGTCTCACTGAGCTAATGTGAAGGTGTTGGTAGGACTGGTTCCCTCTGGGGGCTCTGAGGAGAAAATCTGTTTTCTTATCTTTTTCAGCTCCTAGAAGCAACCTGCATTCCTTGGCTTGTGGCCCCTTCTCCAAAGCCAGCCATGTTGCACCTTCCAAACTCTCTCTCTCTTAACCTGTGCTTGAAGGAGCAGGATATTATCAAACGCACAGGGAGGCAAAGCGAGTTTGGGAAACTAATAAGTAGTTCCATATTTCCAGGGAGTGTAATATAACATTTTAAAGATAAGGAAACAGATTCAGAGAGATCAAGTATCTTACCCAAGGTCCAGAACACGGTGAAAATCATATTCAACCCCAAGGCCTCTGAATTCAAATCCAGAGTTTTTCCTAGTACGTGTGAGTCCTCCGACTTTCCCACCTTGACCTTGGAGGCCTCAGGCTGGAAGGGCATCTCCACCATGTCTCAGGGCCCTGCACTCCCACCCCAGTCCAAAGGAGACTTCCCCTGCCTCCGCACACCATACCAGCATCTCAGCCCATGGAGCCAAGCACCACCATGGACCTCCTCATCTCCCCACCCTAGGACCAGCTGATTCCCAGCCCCAGTATGATGAAATTATAACCTTAATAAGGATGATGTTTGCATCCTGCTTTATGTTTATCAGCATTCTTTCACTTAGGTTATTTTATTTGGCCTTGCCCATTGTGTAAGGCTAACAGTGTAGACATTCTCAATCCCATACTATCAACCCTTCTGCAAACTGAGTTGCTGTCTGATACAGCAAATAGGCAGAAGGCAAGATCAAAATCTTTCCCCCACCCCAACCCCCAATACCACAAGTGCCTATCGACTCAGAGAATAGAATTCAGGCAAGCCAGAAACCTAGCTGAGGCTCATCTTCTTCATCTGCAAGATAGAAAATGGGCTAATTCCTGCCCTGCCTATCACACCAAGCATAAACGAGGAAAAAAAGGGTGAGGTTTGTATTATGTGAATGCACTTTGCAACATTAAAATGCTGCACAAAATATAAAGAACTGTTCTGATTATACTCTCAAGGAATGTCATAAATTTTCTCCAGAAGTGAATAATTGTCATTTCTTTTAAACTTCATCCCCTTGAAAGCCAGTTTCTCCTCCTGTCATCTTTATTTCTGGTTAAAGCATAGACATTCTACCCACCGTTTCAACTTGAACTTCAAGGTCTACCTTTAATTCCTCCTCCCAGCTTCACCCTTTCTGAAATCAAGAACTGGCAATTCCCAACCCTCAATCTCTCTCGCCATCAGTTCCTCTTTCAAGCTAGAAATTGCCAGTGGCTACTTTCAGTCCTCATCCCTCTGGTCTCTCCCCAGTCAGACTAACCTACATGATGCTAAAGCACCAACCAATCACATCTCTCAGAGGCTCATGACCACCCAGTGCACAGAGACCAAGGGTCCTCCACGGGCCGCCCCAGCCAAGCTCTCTGGCTTATCCCCCATGACCCCTCTACCCTGGCAAGCCTAAGCAGCCCTGCTTCCCAGAAGCTCTACCCTCTTCCCACTTTTACGTCCCCACTACATCTGGAACTCTCTTTCCCACTATTCAATTAGCTATGGGAGTAGAGGGAATGAAATAAGACCCTCAACTCTTAGATAACCCAAACACATTTATTCCAAGGGACTCAAAGAATTAAGGATAAAAAAAACTACCTTTTTAAAAATCCAGATTATATAGGTGAATACCTATCTGATAGCTGAATGGGTGTTCGAATTTCTAAGCTACGTAGCAATGGAATAAATCAGAGTCACAGTTAACATTTACTTATTTTTGCTTCTTCTAACTGGATATCCATATTTTTAGGCAAATAAACCTCAATCTTTACCTCACATCATACACCAAAAGTAACTCAAAATGAGTCATAGAATGGAAGAAATGTTAAATTATAAACCTTTCAGAAGAAAACATGAGGAAAATCTTCATAACCTTGGTGTAGGCAAAGATTCTTAGGACACAGAAAAATAAGAACCCTGAAAGGAAAAACATCATTTGTACGTCACCAAAATTAAAAATTTCTGCTCTTCAAAGACACTGTGAAGGATAGAAATAATGATTGCACAACAGTGTGAGTGTAATGAATGCCACCAAATTGTATACTCAACATGATTAAAATGGCATCTTTTATGTTGTATGTATTTTACCACTTTTTTTAAAAAGACACTGTTAAGAAGACTAATAGACAAGCCATACTGGGAGAAAGGTTTCATAGTATGTATATGTACATAGCACATATACCCGTAGTACATGTATGTATACATATACACAGTACATGTAGTATACATAGGTACATACATACATGACAAAGGATCTATATCCACCTATATAAAGAACCCTAGCAACTAAGTAATAAGAAGACAATACAATAAAAAAAAAAGTAGGCAAAGATTTGAACAGATCTTTCACCAAAGAAGATAAACCAGCAGCCAATAAAGCACATGAAAATACATCAGCATTGGTAGTCATCAGGGAAATGCAAATTAAAACTACAAGATACTATTCACACCCACTAAAATGACTAAAATTAAAAAGACTGATAATATCAACTGCTGGTGAGGATGTATAGCCACCAAAATGCTCATACATCACTGATGGGAATGTAAAATGATGCAACCACTTTGGAAAAGAGTGTGGCAGTTGCTTATTTTAAAAAAATGCACTTGCCATAAGACTGAGAAGTTTCACTAGTATTTACCCAAAAGAAATGGGAAAAAAATTATGTCCAAAATTTAAAAAAAGAGAGAGAAACATATGCAGATGCTCATGGCAACTTTATTCATATTAGCCAAAAACTGAAAACAACCCAAATAGCCGTCAACTGGTAAATGGATAAAAAAAGTTGTGATATATTCACATAATGGAATACTCTTGGCAATAAAAAGAAGCTACTAATATATACAACATAGATAAGGCTTTTTTTAAAAGGCTGAGTGAAATAAGCTAGATTCAAAAGAATGCATAGTGTATAATGCTATTTATATGAAGTTTTAGAACCAGCAAAACTGACTGATCTTTAGTGACAGAGATAGGCTGACTGCAAAGAAGCACAGGGAACTTTTGAGGAAAATAAAACTATTCTGTTGTGGTTATGGTTACATAGGTATACGCATTTGTCAAAACTCATAGAACTATATATTTAAAATAAGTACGTTTTACTGAATATAAATTATACCATGGCAAAGTTGATTTTAAAAGAAATTTAGAAAGTCAAACCACAAACTGGTAAAAACTTTTGCCACATATATGAAAATATGACAATTAATTTCCTTAATAAATAAAATGCCATACAAATTGAATAAAAAACATTAAGACCTTAATAGACAAATGGCCAAAGGACACAAACAAGCCCCAAAAAAGAAATTAGAATAGCCAATTAACAAGGAAAGGCTGGGCAATGGCTTATGCCTGTAATCCTAGCACTCTGGGAGGCCAAGGCC